>PVIA01004382.1:0-140024 GCA_004024845.1 Tonatia bakeri
CCTTGGGAGTGGTAGCAACCAGAGCTCCTTCTGTGTGTGACTAAGCACGTGACTCAGTCCTAGTCTCGAGATTTGTTGAGTGGAGAGAGTCAGTTCCTGCTGAATTTGTGTTTGTTCTGATTATTGTCCTAAAATATGGTCTGAAAATGCAGTGAGTAATGTTTTTAATAACATATTTAATAATCACAATTACTTCTTGCCCCATTGTCTTATTTTCTAATTTAATTCCATTGTAGTCAGGGCATATACTTTGTGTGAATGGAGCCCTTTACATTTTTTGAGAATGTCTATTCTTTGTTTTTCTGTAAATGTCAGTTAGGTCAAATTGGTGGATACGTTCGAGTCTTCTACAGTCTTATGGGTTTTCTTTTTGTTCTATCAGTTATTGAGAGAGGTTATTGAGTGCTTCAGCTGGAATCATGGATTTGTTTATTTCTCCTTATAGTTCTATCAGTTTTTGCTTTATATATTTTGAAGTTTTGTTATAAGGGGCATGAACATTTAGGATTATTATGTTCCCCTGATGAATTGACACCTTTATCATTACAAAATAACTTTTTTGTCTTTGGCAAATTTTTTTGTTTTGTAGTCTGCTTTGTCAGATGTTAGTGTTGTCACTCCAGCCTTCTTTTAGTTAGTGTTAACGTGGTGCAGTTTTTCATCCTCTTACTTTTAATCTTTTTGTGTCTTTACATATAAGGTGTGTTTTTAAAGAAAATACATAGTAGGGTTTCAACTTTTTATTCATAATGAACAATCTGTTTTTTAATTGATGTGTTTAGATCTTGTCATATTAATATGATTACTGATAAGGTTAAGTATAAACTGGTCATCTTGCTATTTGTTTTTTTGTCTCATCTGTTCTTTATTTCTTCTTTGCCTTCTTTTGAATTAATAGTTATTTTATGGTTTCATTTTATTTCCTTTGTTGACTTATTAGTTATAACTCTTTGCTTTGTTATGTAATGGCTGTCTTAGGATTTATGGTAAACATCTTTAATTTACCACGGTCTACCTTGAAGTGATATTTTACCATTTCACAGAGAGTCTTAGAAACTTAAAATAGTTACTTTCATTTCTACCTCTTCCTCTTTTTGTGCTATTATTCTGTTCTTTTTACATGGCTTGTCATATATTTTTAAGTTACATTTTTATTGTTTTTATTTAAACCATAAATTATTTTTCTTGTAAGGAAATTTAAATAATAGAAAAAATATTTACCTAAGTGGTTACTATTTCCAATGCTCTTGTGTAGGTCTTTGCCCAATTCCTCTATGTTGGTCTATATTTCTATCTGGTATCATTTAACTTAGGTATCGTTTAACTAAAGATGCTTTTTAAGGTATTGTCATTAGGACTAACTGTATTGCAAATTATGTCTCTAAAACTAGCTTTAGATTTTTGTAAGTAAAAGCTGTAATAAGTACTAAAGTCATAAATATCACACTTTTAATTCTGCTGTTTCTGTTCTGAATCATTGAAAGGAAATACAAAATGTAATAATTAACTCGTATACTCTATGATATGCGCATTTAGACTCTTATCTGAGCAAGAATTACGTGTTGTAAACCGTGATCTTCTGTTTCTGACAAGGTAGAACTTTCATAAGGTGAAATGTCACAAGGTTTAATCACAAGGTGAAAGTTCTAAAGTTTATTTGATTTTTTGAATAGGTAGTATATTTATGTAGTTCAACATCAAAATGTATAAAAAGGTATTCAGCCAAAAATCTCCTACACCTGTCTCCTATTTGCCTGGTTCCTACTCTTCATTTCCATCCCCAACTATGTAATTGTTGTTATTAATATTTGGTTTATCCTTCCAAAGACTTTTAAAACTGCATTTATAAGCCAATTTCTACCTTCTTTTATATATAAATGATATATTCACTGCTGTGGATTTTTGTTTTTTTAACTTAATATGTTTTGAAGGTTTCCTGTATCAACCAACATATATAGAGCTTGCTTGTTCTTGAAAAACATATAGCTATGTAGTATTTCACTGTGGGGATGCACCTTACTTTACTTAACTAGACTTTTAATTTATGAACCTTTAGAATCTTTTGAAATTATCCACAATACTGCAATGGATAAACTTATACTAATATAATTTGCCTCTTTTTTGTAAAACTGTAAGATACACTTATAGAAATGAAATTGTTGGATCGAAGGTATGACCATGTGTAATTCCGATATTGCCAAATTCCCCATCCATTTGGGTTTTACCAACTTACATCCCTATTGGCATTAAATAAAAGTGACTGTTTCCCTACAACTTTGCCAACATAGTGGACTTTTGCATTTTTGTAGGTGTAATAAAAATGCTATTTTGGTTCTAATTTATATATCTCTTATTATAAGTGAGTTTGAACAGCATTTCAAATGTTTAAAAGCTGAGGGTGGAATAAAAAAATTCTGAATGATTTATTGAATCCCGAGAAAATAATTCAGAGATAGTAGGGAAATTACAGAAGGAAAGTTTCAAATTATTTAAACATTTTTAATCATAAAATTTCTATTAAGCACAATAGATGTTTCTCAAAACCACTGAGTATCACCTCAGACATCTGCCACTGTTAATAGCTCATGTTATATAACATTTTCTTTGACTCCCAAGACAGTACAAACCAATTTATAAATGTATAAACCTCTTTCTAGAGATTATCACCATTAAGTTATACTTTCTTCATGATAAAATGTCCATGTTTCAGTCCATTATACAGTATATTTGTCACAATTGGTCAACCAATATTGGTCCATTGTTATTATTAACTAAAGTCAATACTTTATTGAGTTTCTTTAGTTTTACCTAATGTTCTATTTCTGTTTCAGAATCTCATCCAGGGCACCACATGACATGTGGTCACCATGGTTCCTTAGGCTTCTCTTGGCAATGAAAGATTTTCCACTTTCTTTATTTTGATGACCTTGACAGTCTTGAGGAACACTGGTCAGGGATATTGCAGACTGTCCCTCTGTTGGGATCTAATATTTTTCTTACGATTAGGTTTGGGTTATAGGTTTTGGGGAGGAAGATCACAGGGGCAACATGACATTCTCATCACACCCAAGGAACCCGCTGTCCACTCAACTTCCCACTGTTGATACTGAACTTGAGCACCTGGCTGAGGCAGTGTTAATGTGGTTTGTTTATCATAAAGTTGCCTTGTTCCCCTCTTTCTGTGATGTCTTCTTTGTTACTGTGTGCAGCCCACACTTAATGAGGGGGAGTTACATTTTACCTTCTTGGGGGTGCAGAACACCCCCAAATTATTTGGAATTCTTTTGCACAAGAGATTTGTCCTTCCCCCCATTTATTTATTTATTCAATAATTAATATCAGTATGGATTCATGGATATTCATTTTACACCCTGGGTTATCATTCAATACTACTTTATTTTTTGTCTAAGTTGTTACAGTTTTGGCCATGAAAGATTTGGGAGCTCTGTCAGTGGGGTCCTGTGTCCTTTGATTGTGTGTGTGGTGTGTGTGTGTGTTTAACACTTTCTTACTTTCTGGTACTAAACAATGCTCTAGACTCATCCTGTGTGTTTCCTGTCCTAGGCATAGAATCAGTCATTTCTTCAAGGGGCCCTGGTTCATTTATTGGGGGATGGTGTTAGAAAGTACAATCTCGGTGCTTGCTGGGCAAGATATCTTTCAGGCAACTTTTCCTTTTGGCTCTGTAACTTCTTCGATACCCCGTTATCATGGGGGGCAGAAATGTCTGGCCACCTACTTGAAATGGTGGAAGGGGAATAACATAAGGAGAGCTAAGCAAGATAATATTTTATTACATTTTCTTCCACAAATAAATAATTTTGGGTTTGAAAAACCAAGAAAAAAACTACTTTCATTAGATTTATGAGGCAAAAGACACATGTTGCATTTTAAGGTTGTAGAGGCTACAATTCCAGTCCTGAGAGCAAAGTACTCAGGAAACACACGTACAATTTTATTTCCTCCCATCACTGCTTTCAATCGCCCTCTGTCCACTCTTCTTGTTCTACTAGGCAGCAGTTTTTAAACATTTGTGACAGAGCCTCTTACTTTTTAGTCACTTCCAATTTATTGAAATTAGTCCAGTTTAGACCCTAACTGCATATCTCATTGAAAACCTTCCCTCCCACCCCCATCATAGGTTAGACTTTTGACTTCAAGGACTTTGATTGAGCAAGGAAGCTCTGTGGTCTGCCTTTCAATTTCCTTTCTTCTTGTTGTTTTGAGGGATTAGGGACAAAGGGGAAAGGCGGAGGCACAATGACCATCTCCTCATGTTGCTTGTTGCTGCTTCTTTGGCTGCAATCAATGGGCTGTGCGTGCTGTCTTTGTGCCAGGCAGCTAAGGCTGATTCTCTTATGGAATAGTTAGTTCTTACGAAGCACCATGAAGCTGCCCTGCTGTACAGTTCCTGTTTTGGAAGGTCTGGCTCTAGCCCAACCTCTTCCAGCCTCCTTTCATGCCTGCCCCTGGCTGTCTGCCCTTGGTGGTAAAGTTCATTCACTTGGTAGAACTTCAGAGTGTGGCACCACAGGGCAAACTCCCAACACTCTTCCAGAAGAGCCATGAAACCCACAAGAAACTCAAGTATCCATTGCATGCGGAGAATAGAAGCTCTTGTTGCTCACACCACCTCTTCTCTAAAACCCACCATTCCCTTCCATTTACTTCTCTGTTGCTCAGGTAGGCAGAGAGAAACATCATCAGTCTCACCATGCAGGGGTGCCATTCATGACTTTTGTAGGTTCATCTAATTCAGTTTCTCAGCCTTGCACCACAGACGTTGTGGGCTCAATAATTCTTTGTTATGATGAGGGACTGCCCTGTGAATTGTAGGATGTTTAGCAGAATCCCTGGCCCCTATCCATTAGATGACAGTTGTAAAAAAAAAAATCCCTAGATATTGCCAAGTGCCTCCTGGCAATAAGGTGACCAACTTTCCTCGTGCTAGGCCTGAAAGTCCCATGTCCTGGTATGGTACACAGAATGATGTCTCCCCAAAGCAGTCGACATGCAGATCCCTCAAACCTGTGAGGATATTATCTCACCTGACAAAGAGACTTTGTAAATGTGATTAGTTATGTATCTTGAGATGGGAAGGTTATCCTGGATAATTTGGGTGGCCCACGGTAGCCACAAAGGGCCTCATAAGAGAGAAGCAAGAATGCCGGAGTCAGAGAGGGAGGTGTGACTACGAGAAGAGAGATCAAAGTGGTGCAGCTGGTGGCTTTGAACATGGAAGGGCACCGCAGACCAAGGGCACCGCAGACCATGGGGTGCAGTCAACCACTAGAAGTTGGACAAAACGAGGGATAGCTTCTCCCAGGGAGCCTCCAGAAGGAACACAGTTCTATCAACACCTTGACTCCAGTCTAGAAAGACTACTGACCTCCAGATCTGTAAGATGTAAAGTTTTCATCATTTAAGCCACTAAGTTTATGCTTATTTTTTACAGCAGCAACGGAAAACTAAAACATCCAGAAATTCGTCAGTCCCAACCCAAACCAGGATTGCTGGTCATCCTACCTAGAGGGCAGAATTGCCCCTGGGTGAGAGACACTGCTCTAACTTTTAGGAGTGATTATCTTGAGCCTTGCTCACTTACCATTGAGAAAGGACACATTCCTTTCCCATCTTCTAGGATGAGGAAGAAATTATCTCTTACCGCAGAAAATTACATTCCTATAGGGCAATCACTGAACAGCTTCCTCTTACCTCTTTGCTAACTCAGTCTTTGGGAGGCTGGGGGCGGGGCTGGAGGTGTGTGCTGTTGGTTTCATGGGGTGTCCTTGACAATAATTGATGCCTGGCTCCCTTTTTGTCCTCGGCTTTTGCCAACTCCTTCCACTGATTCCAAGGCAAAAAGAAAATCACATTCCGCTTTCTAGTGACCTCAAAAGTGGCTTTGGGGAAAGCATTCTGTAGCTTGTAAAAAGGAACTTCTGCTTTCTGGTTTCTGTGAATATAAGTAAGACACTCTGATTTTAGGTCCAACAGCTCCATTTTTTATCTCGAGTGGACTGTGCTTGCCCTCCCATGCATGCTCTTCATGGTCATAGAGTTGAAGAGAACGCTTTGCTGACCAGCTCATGAGCATACTTTCAAGCCTGCCTAACAGCTGGCTGGGGATAAGTGACTAAGGTTTGGTAACTTCCGGGTTATGTCCTGATAAGCAAGGAGTTGCCGTTTACTTCCTCTTTTCCTTAGGACGGGAATGCAAATAAAATGACACTGAATTAACGTCAATCAAGCAGATGAAGACAATATGCCCGAGGATGATGGAGCCACAAGATAAAGATAGAACTTGGGTCTCTGGATGATGCCATGGAGTACAGCTGCCTACCCATTTTAAAATAAGGTTAAGTTATGCATGTACTAGCTCACTAACAAAATTATTCATATCCTTGCCCATTATTTTCTGTGTTCCACATAGTAGGGATTCACAAAGACTGCCATGCCAATGATGTTCTTGACAATATTTTCAACTGTCCAAGTCAAAACACAAAAATAAGAATAATGCAGTGATTAAAGAATGAAAAAACTCCCTCCCACAGAATGGGAGATGATATTTGTAAAGCATTTATCTGATAAAGGACTTCTTTCCAGAATATATAAGAATTCTTAAAAAACAATACTAAGAAAACCAAGTAAGCCAATGAAAAATGGGCAAAAGAATTAAACTGACATTTCATCAAAGAAGTCATATACATGACAAATAAGCACATAAAAAGATGTTCGACATCATTAATCATTGAGGAAATGCAAATAAAAACCACAGATGCCATTAAAAATTATTAGGAGAGATAAAGTAAACAGAAATTGGCATTATCAAGGACAGGAACAATTGCTGGTGTGATGCAAAATGGCCCAGCCACTTTGGAAAACAGTTTTGACAGTTTCTTGTAAAGTTGAATACACATTCACTGTAAGATTCAGCAATTCCTTTCCTAGGTATTTGCCCAAGTGAAATGAAAACCTATATTCACACAAAAACCTATAAGTGAATGTTCATAGTGGCTTTATTCATAATGACCCCAGGCCAGAAACAATCTGAATGTCTCCCAACTGAGTAACAGATAAATAAAATGTGGTACATTCATGTAAGGAATACTACTCAGTGATGAAAGAAATGAATTACTGGCGCACGCAGCAGCAATGCTGAGTTAAATCTCAAACACATTATAGAGAGTGAAAGCCGTCAGACTCCAGGTCTACATACTACCTCATTTCACTTGTATGCTAATTTCTGCAGAGGCAAAACTACAATGATGGAACACAGATCAGTGGTTTCCAGGGGCTGAGGGTGGTGATAGGGGTGGATTGTGAAGGGCACAAAGGAGTCTTTTTAAGGCAATGAAACTGTTCTCTTTAACTGTTCCATGGTGGTGAGATTATATGGCACTATACATTTTTCAAAACTTGAAGAACTATACGCTTGAAAGGGTGAAATTTACTATATGTAAACTGTAATAAAAAATGGAAAAAGAATGTAATGAGTTTTAAATGGAACTATTCAACTTGAAAGTGTACTGTATTACATGTGCATTATAATTGATAGCATGATGTTGATGATAGTACAGTATAACATTCCTTATTTTTTATTTGTCAGAATAAGAAGTTGGCAACTTTATACTACTTTCTGGATTTTTAGTGAATTTCTTCCTGGTGTATGTGAGTTTAGCCTAGGATTCACTTCCTTAAAAGGTGAGGCTCTATAGATTTAATCAGGGATTGTTGGCGCAATAAAATAGAACCTGCTCAACTCATACTGAGAAAGGAGTTTACTGGGAGATATGCAGGACTCTCCTGAGGCCAGCAAGAGCTCTTCCTGGTCTGTGGAAACCAGCAGCTTTCTCCCCTCTTCTCCCATGTCCTTTCCCCTCGGTTTCAAGGTCTCTGCTCTGTGGCTCTCTCCATACATGCTCCTCTGCTCTGGCTGCACCCCAGGCTCTTCTGCTTGTACATGGCCCAACATGGTGGACACCCCAAGTTCTAAGACATCCCTGACTCAATCTCAGTTCACAGGAGACTGACTCTGACAGGCTCAGTTCCTCTTGGACCAGCTCCTCACTTCAGTGCCATCCACTGGCGTTGGAGAGAGCTTGCGCCGTGAAGAACAGGGATGCCAGGGCTGTGGGCACACAACTCCTATTTGTGAAAGAGTATGGGAGAGGCTGGTACCTTTACTACAAGTGGTACTCATAGTCTGCACTTAGTAAATACTTGGCAAATGAGTAAAGGAATGTTTCCAATCTTCTTTCTCCATGGCAACCAAAGCAGGTTTTGGATTGTGAGGCTTAGGCTTACTGAAACTCTAATCTTTGCAATATACTCAAAGGACATAGCCTTTTTCTCAGCACAGAGACTAATAAAGGCAGCTTTTATTTAAGTGGTATGCCTCTGACTCAATTCTTGACCTATTCTAAATGAAAAAGGTGTCATGCCTTTACAGATACAGTGAACACTAACCAATTGTACTTTTCAATGTCCCTGAGTACCCTTATTTATTGCACAGGAATGCAAGATTCAGAGGGGTCAAAAGAATTGCAAAGGCTACACAGCAAGGCACTCTTGGTGCTTAGACAAGGACTTGGAAGTTTCCAGCTCCCAGACTCATGCTCCTTCTACTAGGTCACTCTCTGAAAAAAAAAAATGACATTAAAAAGATTGACTCATTCTGTAACCATGAGAATTGGAAACAACTACTGTACTGTGCTTTTTAAAAAAAGTCTTTATTACATAAGAAATGTATGTTCATTATAAGGAAATTAGAAGTTATGAATAATCAGATAGAAGAAATTATAGATGCATATATTTTTTATTAAGGCAGAAGAAAAGATTTGTTTTTGTAATCACTGCAGCAAAGCATCCAGAATGCACCAGCAAGTTCTTTTTTCAGGGATGAAGAGGTGAACCTTCTCCTTCTTTTGACCCTTCAGAAAGGGAAGTCGCTCCTCAGTGAATAGCTGCCCACAGGCTTCCAGACTAGGAACTTTCCAGTGTCTTCATGGAGATTGAGCAAAACCGTGGCTGATGTCCAGAGGGGGCCTGGAATAAGTACCATGAAAAATGCACTTTGTCCTTGGGAAAAAAAAATCCAGCAAAACCCAGCCCAGTTTAACACATGTTTTCAAGATTCAATGCACCACATGCTAGGGAATAATAATAAGGGCCTTATCCCGTGCCACTATCGTTTTAGTAGTTAAAGCCAACCTAATCCTAATTAATACATTGCTTATGAGGTGCTTTGGAGAGTACATGTCACCATAGTCTTTGATTTCCACCCTTTGTTTTGGGTGATGATACAAATTCACTTAATTATTTGACATGTATTTATTAAGTTCTTGCTATTTGTCAGAGAGTGTTCTAGACACTGGTGGCAGGGCTGTGAACAAAACAAAATCTTTACCCTGTTGGAGCTCACTTTCGTGTGGATGATGATGAATATCTATAAATACAATATGATGCCTGTTATTAAGCTATTATCTTAGTTCCCAACCATCCTTCTTCCCCTGCCTTACAGTGATGGAATTGGGACTCAGCAAAACACTTCCCTGCTTTGCCTGTTGGATCGTGGGCACCACGCCAGCAGCACATGCCCCGTTCTTAGTTTTCTGAGTTCTAGTTTGCAGGAATCCCCTCCTCCCTACTTGTTTAGTTTGCTAGGGCTGCCATGACAAAGCACTACATACAGACTGGGTGGCTGAAACAACAGGAACTTATTTTCTCATGGCTCTGCAGGCTAGACACCCAAAAACAAGGTATTGCTGTGGTTGGTTTCTTCTGAGGCCTCTGTCCTTAGCTTGTAGATGGCCTTCTTCTCTTGTGTCTTCTTCGTCTGGCCCTCCCTCTGTACACACCTGTGTCCAAATCTCCTTTTATAAGGACATCAGTCATACTGGATTAGTGCCCACCATAATGATCTCATTTTAACTTAATCACCTCTTTAAAGACCCCATCCCCAAATACAGTCACCTTCCAAAGTATTGGAAATTAGGACTTCAACATATGGATTTTTTTTAAGGGGAGGGATCCAATTTAGCCCATGACGTTACTTCAACCTTCAAAATTTTAATAATTCCAACATCCTTCCTTTGTTCCCCCAACCCTTAAGGGTGGGAGCTACTTTCTGCATTTGTTACATCCATGAAAACTTGGTGTTACTTTTTTTTTTGGTTAATACCTAGTGCCCAATTCTTCATATTAAGTTCTCTCTGTTAAAATGAATGGTGTGTGTTCTCCCTCTTAACCAGACTATGACTGGTGCAAGAGGAGATCGTGTGGCAGTTACAGGAACAGTGAGGTGATGTTGCAGGGATCAGGCTGGCCCCCAGCCCAGGGAATTTAGAAAGCACTGCCTCTTGGAGTTCCCACATCTGTGCTCTGGCTTTTAGCTTGTGAGGTTCACAACCTCAATTGTGTTGGTGTGCCTCAAGCTGGCCAGATTCTCGGCAAGGGGCACCTGCCAAACAGACTCACAGAGGGCGAAGGTAAAGAGTACAAACCCAATGACCCTTTGTTGATGACGTAGGTTTGGGATATTCATGCTCTCCAGTTAGCATCTCTCTTCCTTAAAGACACCTACATGGGAGTTCAAATATGACCGAAGGTTCGTGGGTGGGCATGACATCTGAGCAAAAGTAAAGGATAGGGTGGTTTCAGCAGGGAGGCGACCGGACTGTGATATTCCAGCACACTCATCTCTGCTCAGAGACAGTCAGCCAGGTGGCTTAGAGCGCTGTGCTCACAGGGGAGGAGGCGCTGTCCTCTGGAGAGTGACACGGACACATGGGCACGTTGGGCTCCCTTCTTCTAGATTTCACGCGGGCCAGTCCTTTCTTTTGTCGACACATCCTTTCTGCACATAGATTTGACTACTGCCCTCGTTTAATTAATTAATTAAATTTTAAGCCTCACCCAAAGATACGTTTATTGATTTTAGAAGAGAGGAAGAGGTAGAGAGAGAGAGAGAAACATCAATCAGTTGCCTCCGTACACACCCATACCTGGGATCGAACCCGCAACCTAGAGATGTGCCCTGACCGGGAACTGAGCCTGCAGACTTTTGGTGAATGGGACTATGCTGTGAACAAACTGAGTCAGCAGCAGGCCAGGGCTATTTTTATATTCAATTTTATATTCAATTAACAAACACCAGATGCTATTTTCAGTTCCCTTCATTCTTTTGACTTAAAGATCTTTTAAGGTGACTTTTACTGACAGTGAATATCCCCTAATATACTCTGCTTGTAACTGAAGCTGTAACTTTATTTCAGCATCTGAGTGTGGTGACCCAGAGTAGGGCCCACGAACGGGCTCCAGATCAATGGGACCTCTGTGGGGAAGGACGCGGCTGGCGTTGTCTGTGAGTGGAGCCCTGGGCGCAGCACAGACCCCAGGGATGAGCTGCCTTGCTCGGGGGCAGCTTCCCAGCTGGCTGCAGAGGAGAATTCATGTGGGTACTGCGGTAGCACACTGATGCAGGTCAATGTCAGATTGAGGAAAACTTTGAATTCCAGGCTAAGGAGTTTCTACCTTTTATAGGCATTAGGGAATCACTGAAGACTTGGTGTGGAGCTTGGGGGTTAGCATTAAACCTTGGCCTTCTGGCTTCAAGTTCAGTGCTCTGCAGATGACAGCCTCTAGGCATTAGCCTTCATTATGGTCCTTTTGTCTTACTCTTCATAAAACTTGACTTTCAGTAAAGATGCTGGGTGGAGCAGTGCTTGAAAAGTGTTTGGGGAGGAGGGGTGCTGAGGAAGCTCAAGGAAGCAGGAGAAAAACACAAACAGAAACCACAGAAGAGGAAAGTGAGCTATTGGTTATTATTTCCATTCCTGTGGATATGAAATACTATCCCAGTTGTGGGAAGCTGAGAAAGGCCACAGTAAAATAAAAAGAGAAGCAGTCCCATTAACAGTGATGTTCAGATGTTGGAAAACAGCTAAGGTGTAGACTTACGTTATGGAAATATCCTTAACCTCAACCAAATTCCAAGAACATTCTAAAAGAGAACGCTGGCAAAGCTGGGTTTGCTTTGTAGGGTCTTCGCCATTAGAGACCCACAAAATTGTAAACCTTGGAAACTGCTGTGTTTTAAAAAAGGGTTCTGAACCCTTGTCATTTGAAATGCATTTTTTCCACCATTATTTCAAGTGAGTCAAAACTCTCTTTCTTTTTTTAAGGCTCCAACTAATTAACTTTGCCTAAATCAGATTTAGACATGATACCGAATTAAAGACCAGTGTATCCTAAATTCCCAAAGTACTGCAGCTTGCACTGATGCAAAATGTTTGTGTAAAAACAACAAAATACAATCCATGGTTCTAACCCTTCCTCTCTCATGGTAATCAAGGGAAACGTGGCCACATCCTGGCTTTCCCGCCACTGCTCACACTTTCTCTCTTTTTCTCTGGTCCTGACGTTCTTCTCCGGGGTCCAGCGTCTGATCCGCTCCTCCGGCCTCTACAGTTTTCTGCTGTGGTCTCACCTCACTCTGTCGTGGGGATGTGGTTGCTCTGCAACCCTCATTCTAGTCCTTTCCCATGTCTGCAGGATCGCGGATATTTATATTGTTCCTTGCTTTCTTGCTCTGCTTCCCAGTCTCCTGCGTCTGCAGCAGTTACTGCACCGCATGGAAGAACTCCCTCCCCGCAGTGTTACAGGCCCCTGATGAAGAAGGCCTTGCCTCTCCTGATGGTCACAGATGCACTAATTAATATACTAATCGCCAGCATTAATGTCAGATCTCTCATTTGACATAGTGTGCGTGTTCATCAGGTCCCTCCGTGGGGATGCGGCGCACATTCCTTCAGGGAATGGGCACTCACTGCTTCTTCACAACAGAGGTTTTTCTTTCTCATTCATGGTCACCAAGAGTCCCCACACCAAGCATGGACACGTGCATTCCCACCTCACTGTGAGGCCAGGGAATTCCTGGCCTCCAGACCCTGCCAAAGAAGCTGAAGTGTGACCCTCATCCCTCTTCCTTGATCAGGAGGCTCAGAACAGCTGCCATTTGCCCCTGCTGCTGGCCCTTGGGCCCGCGCAACCCACAGTGGCCTGCCTTCCGATTTCTGACTCCTAAGATGGGCTTGCTGAAAAGGTATCACCTTCAGTGTACGCTGCAAAACATTCACTTGATCCTCCCGTGAAGCTGGCAAGAGGCAGGCTGGGAAAATGCCATGGAAAGAAGAAGTAGACCCTGCCAGATTCTCCAGTTTCCAAAGTCAAAGAGTGATTTGGTTGGTGCCCCAGAGCTGACTGCCCACCGAACAGCCCGCAGAGATGGGTCTGCGTGAGAGGCGTGTCCATGTGGAGCTTGAGGGAGCTCCAGGGTATGAACAGCACTGCCGCCCCACAAGAGCTTGAGCAATTCCTTTTAGGGAAATTGTTTGCCAGGGGCTGTAGAAGTGAACAAGCCTATTAAGTTACTCTGCATTTTCTGGGCCGAGGAGGGACTATTTTCCACCATTTAGAGGAAACTTGGTTCATGACATTCATTTGGAAAATTCTGTCAATCTTCATATGTGGATAGCCTACCAATCCTTTGGTTTGGCTAGAATGGCATTCTTCCTGCTGAACGCACCGCCTGCACACGGTTCTCATACTGTAAATTTCTGCAGGGTGGGGACTGGCCAAAATCTTGGCTTCCACAGGCACCAACATAACGTTTTTGTGCGTGGTAGGTGGCCAAATTAAATTCAGGTTTCTGTGTCTGGATAGTACTACCAGGAATTTGTGAAACTTAGGTAAAAGAATGTTTTGATGTAGATTACGATTACTTCCCATTTATTTCTAATTAAAAGCATCTTTTTTTTTCTTGTAGCAATGATACATGACTCATTTATCTTAATAAGTAACAACATTTTGACAGCTCTGAGAATTAGACATCGTTATCAAAACTTCTCAATGTTTGTGCTTTGTCTAAAAACTGGAGAAAAATGTGTAATTAAAATTTGATCAGATGAATATTTCTTTCACAAAAGAATGTCGAACTCTTAAAAAGAGTTAAGAGAATATTGTCTTAAATATTAAATTCCGTTCTCTTCCTCTTGGATTTAATTTTTACATGTGGGACAAATTCACAGTGGGACCTACTGGATGATGTTGAAAAGGATGGGCAGTGATGCGGGTTTGCTTTTTCTAGATGTCCCGTTGTTTTCCCGAAATGGCAGGGATTTTTATTTAGCCAAGGAACACATTCCTCTCAAGTTCCCTGCATTAGCTCCAGAATATATTTTGCCAGGTGACAAGTCTAGCATTTGAATTTTTTTCCCTAGAAAAGCAGACCTTATAATCTTATAATGTCTGACTTTGATGCTTGGCATGTGAGTGTGTCGGTACATTAGTCTAATAATCATCTTTCCTTATGTAAATATTAAGTTTCTGTGTTAAAAGTTTAGACACCCTAAAACACCCACACCCTTCCACCAGACCTAGTCTACTTAGCTCACAATTTCCTGGGAAATATTACATTTCTGCAAGAAACAGGAATCTCGCTGAGCTTCAGCTGACACTCAATACCACATTTAAATTGCCTTTGACAAGCAAAGTTCCACCTGCTCAGAGACAAGAGTCCTGACCTGAACTGGTGTCTCTGGAATTTGGATCCAGAGCTACTGTTGGGGTGCTAAATTTATTCCCCACGGGCTGATAAAGCAGCCTGGGTTGTGCACGCAAGGGAGAGCCAGGCTTGATCCATGCACCAGCTAGATTAGAATAGAAGGTATTCTGTCCTGGAAGCGGCTGTGTCTCCGCTGGATCCGTTCAACTGAGCGGCTCTCTGGAGGAGACACTAGCTCTCATTTCTCTTTTTCCT
This sequence comes from Tonatia bakeri, assembly GCA_004024845.1. Lineage (NCBI taxonomy): Eukaryota > Metazoa > Chordata > Mammalia > Chiroptera > Phyllostomidae > Tonatia > Tonatia bakeri. Next base: position 14,822 of record PVIA01004382.1, read on the forward strand.
TTTTTGTCAACAGTCAGACATCCGTGGGCTCTTGTCCCCGCAGACATCAGTTAGCTATCATTAAATATAATTTGGAACTTTAACAATGCTGTCAATACGCAGTGGTATTTTGTCATCACTTTACTATTGGTTATGATCCCTTTCACTTCTGGAGACTTCTGCCCCTTCCATCTTTGTGGTTGCCAGACTTGTAATTTGTTTTTCTGTTTAATAGAAACCTTAGAATCATTGGGATAAAGTATGCTATGAAAAACACATGCTTTTTAAAATAGCTCTTTCGGTCTTTAAAAATTAAAATACTGTGTTTTCATCTGTTCCAATACCGGTAAATGCATATTTTATAACATCTCCTCTAAACTCTTCAACAAGATGATTAAAAAATTTTTGTATGCCACAGTCATCACTCCAAAACAACCTTTATGTGCCTCTTCATTTCGTTTCTTATAAAAGAGACGTAGGACATAAAATTTATGCAGCAAAGAGGACACTAAAATATCTCAAATGTTGGCAAACATTTTGGCTTTCTACAGATAAAAATGTAGAAGAACCCAGATGTGGTAACTCTTATAAAATGTCTAATTCTTGCCTTGCCTTTCCTCAAACAAACAACCAAACAAAACAGGACTCCTCTGGAAATAGTAGATGATATAAGGCCTTCCCACTGATATTTCTTATGAGAAAGAAAATTCGATTTGAGAAATGTAATTAAACATGTCTTAAATGAAACACTCTTCTACCTAATCAAGAGTAAATGTAGCTTCTACATTTCTAATTTAAAGATTTCAAAGCTTTAAAAATAGAAATGCACCTTCACTTACATAACTATCTGAAAAGTAACATTTCGTGTGAGAAACAGGATTTTGTTTTAGAGTTCAGTCAGAGGTCAATAACTGGCTTTCATATATATATATACACACACACACACACACACCTGCGTGACTATCACTCAGATCAAGACAGATCACATTTTCTGTACCTTAGAAGGCTCCCTTTAGTTGTTCCTTAGTATAATTCCACCCCCTCGACTCTGTCCCTGTAACCACTAATCTGACATCATTTACCATAGATTAGTTTTGCCTGTTCTTCATCTTCCTATGCATGGGAACATAACTGTATATGCTCTTTGGTGTCTGCTTCTTTTTGTCAACATAAGGTTTTTTGGATGATTTGTTTGTGTTGTATATAGCAGTCATTCCTTCTTTTCTCTGTTTCTCTCCCTGGCCTTCCTAAAGATGGCTTTCTGCAATGCCTTTCCTCTTGAGAAGTGAAGGGAACAATGTGTACAAGGAGCCATAGCAAACAAAAGTCACGTTACTTTATTATTGGCTTAGCAAGTGCCCAGTAGGACCTCTTACCTCACACCCTCACTCAGAAGCAGAACTCTGACGAGGCTGAGCTGGAGCTCCTGGCAGGTCAGGGCTGTCACTCACCTTTCTTGTCCCATCCCAAACCCACATCTCGTCCCATCCCAAACCCATCCCAAACCCGGATAGACCATCCTCCGGCCAGCACGTGGTGCCATGAATGGAATGCTCAGGAAAAGGAGGGAGTGCCAGAGCCTGTCCCAATGAGGTGGGTTCTGTACTTGTTTTCTCTCCTGTCGCATAGAAATGAAAACGTGATAGAAGGTAACATGCCTGACATTTTAACATCCAGTGAACCTTCTCCAGAACAAACGTGGCCTGGTTAATATTTGCATTAAAAAGCTATCCTAGTGTTTCTTCTCCTTGGGAAAGATTGAGAGAGAGGGCAGGGAAGGAGGCCAAAGTAAAAGGGTAAGAGGCTGGGAGCCTTTCCCGATCTTATACAATCCCGATCTTACACAAATAAGTATATAATTTACACTTATTTTTCAAAACAGTCAGTATCTGCTCTTTGACTCTTGAGTAGAGAATGGAGCTTTACCTTCTTTCCTTTCACAGAGTCCATGTCATAAGTTGTAGTGGACAAACCGAGGGCTGAGAGCAGGGTTCGGGTTATGAGTCCTGGTTCTGATGCCAATGAGCTCAAGGGGTGGCTTTGGGCCACTGGTTTTACCTGTCTTAGATGTCACCTGCAATATGTGAAAGTTTGACTAATGGATCTCTTAGCCCCATGGAGAAAATTTAAAGGTGGCAAATTAGAGATTTTGAAGGAGGGTATACTTTACACCTCAAGGCTCTCCAGCCTTGAATGAATAAGTTTCTGTAAGAGAGGCTGCCTGACTCCTCTGGAGGCTGAGGATCTTGTTTTAAGGTATGCACATGATGGTGATGTGACATCAAGGTGGAACACTTACTCTGTGAGAACAGCTGAAAGGAACGGCTAAGGCTTAAGCTCTTTAATATCTTACAAATTCCTCCGAGAGTCTAACTGCTTCCTTAAGCCCAGCAGGACTCCCATCCTGCTGTGTGTGTGTGTGTGTGAGTGTGTGGGTGTACGTATGAGTGTAGCAAGAGCGCTATGGACAGGCTTTCCGTGTCTGCACTATGGGAAGATGTGGCCAGCATTGCTAGGTCCACCTATGGCTTTCTGGTTATGTATTTTTCTTGCTTTATTTTGCCTCTTTCCTGAAAAACAGGATGTGTTAGTTTCCTACTGCTACTGTCAAAAATGATCACAAATTTAGAGGTTTAACACAACACAGATTTATTTTCTTAAATAATAAATTCTGGAGGTCAGAAGTCCATAATGGGTCTCCCTGGGCCGAAATCAAGGTGCCAGAAGCATGCATTCCTCCCTGAGGGCTCCAGGGGAGAACCTGTTGTCTTGCCTTTTCCAGCCTCCAAAGTGGGCCCACCCGTGCCTGTTGGCTCCTGGCCGCATCCTCCATCTTCCAGCCTGGCAATGGCCTGCAGTCTTTCTCACATCACGTCACTCACTCTGACACTGACCCTTCTGCCTCCCACTTCCACGTTTAAGGACTTTGGTGATAACACTGGGTCCATCCAGATAACCCAGGACAATCTATATGAAAATCAGATAATTAGCAAACTCAATTCCACCTTCCACCTTAATTTCCCTTTGCCAGGTAATTGAACATAGCCAGAGTTTTCAGGGATTAGGATGTGGACATCTTTGTTGGGGGCCCTATTCTGCTACCACACAGGCACAAGGTAATTTCTTTATTTGATTAAAAAGAGACAGGTTAACTGTGGTGAACATTTTCTGGGTTCAAACTTTTTATTTAGTTGGGGAAAAACCGTTTTTTGAATAAAAATGGATACCTTCTAAATGCATTATTAGCAAAGAATAGTTACATGTGCAGTTGTAAGACAGGAAGGACACTTCTCTTAGATACAAGAATGTGAGAGGGATGAAATAGTACAAAAGCGATGAGCCTCTTTATGTGAGAAATGTGTGTGTGCTGGTTCATATTGGCTTATGAGAATCGTCATGTACCTATATTCCTAAGTCTACATTCAGTGACATCACATTAAATGGCTTGAAATTAGCCATGGTGAGAGAATTTATACCATGGAAATTGGCCAATGCTCTAAGTCAGGGTTTTATTTTTTCTGGAGAGCCTGTTATTAAACATTCACCTGTATACCAGTTGGGTAGAGGCTCGCTATTTTCAGTGTATGCACACAGTGACCCTGTGTAGCTTGAGAAGGGGCAGATCCCACAATGCATCAGGATCGGCTGGCAGTTCTGTCAATACTGTTTAGACCTCTCTAGTCACTGTCATGGGTGTGGGCTAGATGGGGAGCTCAGCTTACTGTCCTGTGGGCAAAAGGTTGTTTCTTCGTTACTATTATTTGAACGTCTCTCAGTCTAGCATTTGCTTAGAAGTTTTGTCTGACCAGCCCAATCCCCTGTCATTACTCTGTTGCTTTATCCCACCCTCGCTGAGCCCGAGGCCCTTTCTCTGAGTTGTGTTAGCTTACCCTTGCTGGGGTGGATCTTACTCCTCCAGTAGCTGGGAGATTGGTGGCCCTCAAAATTCACAGGAATCATCCAGGGAGTTTGTTAAAATGCAGATTCCAAGGCTCTGCCCCAGGAGATTCTTACTCCCAAGGTCTGGGGTGAAGCCCAAGGATCTGCATTATCAGCAAGCACCAGGTGGTTCTAAGCAGGAGACTCATGGCCACACTGACTGCCCCAGCCAGGAAGCTCCTGGAAGGCCAGCAGGCCAGACAGACGCCTTCGGCTGCATTCTTTCTGTCCATACACTGCAGGTTCTAGTGGGCAATGAGCAGAGTCATTTAATGGAAACATAGATTTTTGTCTCTACGAAGCTACTTCCCACCTGGCATACAAAGTTTACGATTCTTACGCACGCAGGTGATTGCAGAAAACCACATTCCTAGGTTACCAGAGAAGAGACACTCACTTCCAGAACTCTATCAGGTGGGAATGTGAGAAATGCACATGTCTTGACAGGTAAAAATTAGAAACCAACTGAATGGTTTATTGACCTTTTCAATACACTCCTCTGCAGATGTATTTACTGTTTGTCATGCACATGTAAACCTCACAGCAGGCAGCCGCAGACCAGGTCGGCTGAGAGGAGGAGTCGGTCTGCATCAAACCCAACCCAACTTGTTTCTTAGCAGCAAACCATTCTGACCCTGGCAATTTTTTCAGCAGGAACGATTTTGGATGTTGTGTGGTTTCTAACTTTATTCTTTTTCATTTTGCAAGTGAGCTATTCAAGATCAGGTTGGTTTTCTTTAAAAATATGATCCAAGTTAATTTCTACTGAGTTGATTGAAAAGAGAGAGAGAGAGAGAGAGCGCTAGAAATTACTATCTTAAGAGACTCTGGCCACAAGTCCTTCAATATTTGAGACATTTTTTTTTTATCCCCCAAGATGCAATCTTTCGGTAGCATGGAGGCAATTTTCAAGTAAAGGAAAAAGTAATGAAAAATCTAATACAAAGGCTATGATTTTCTACAGAAGTCTGTTCCTTATTAAGATCAAGTGCATGGCAGTCTGTCTTACGTTTTCGGAACATCACTGAAAGTAGGGACTGAACTGGGTGCTTCCATGTGTGGAAAATTTTACCCATTGTAATCAATTTTTTAGTTCAATATACATATTAAAAAGGAGGAAATGAGATATATTCTGTCTCATCAGCAGAACAAATATATCTGAGTTATTTAGCAGGAAAGAGCCCTAACCATCTAAGACTTGGGCTTGAATTCTAACCTTGTTTCTATGATTCTCATTTATAGAAAATAAAGAACGGGGATAGGAATACTTTTCTTAAGTCCTGCTTGAGGAGATTGTGAGAATCGAAGTATCATAAGCGAAAGGGTTTTTAAAAAGAGTAAGGAAACAATAATGTAGTTTATAATAGTAGTTTCTGAATGTAGTTTATGCATAAGTACTCAATTCTACATGCAGTAGAGCATTTCAGCCTTAATTCCAATTTATTTTCCTTTATTCCTATTCCTTCTAGTAGTACAATAGAGTTATTGTGTTATTGCTTTAAGATAAAGGTACTCTATTATATTTTAAGATAAGTTACTATATTATCATTAGGAAATAAAATCAGAAAAATGTCCCATTTTTCTTTCCACTTCCCTTTCTTTTAAAAAATTTCTTTCCTTGAAACAGTAACCAGCCTGCCCCTGGAAGGGTTTCAGTACAATGTGGGTTTTCCCCTTGCTAGTCCATCGGAGGGTTCAAGTGCGTCAGCTGCTTCCTCTAACAGGGATGGAAGGAGTTAGTCGTATTCTCTCTGCAGCCCCCAGATGGCTGAGTCTCATGACACCTCTCTATTTCTCCTTTTTCCTTGACTTCCCAAGAAGTGTGCCCAGGCTTTACAGGAGGTCTGAGCAGAAAACGTAGTACGTGGCGTCTGTCTGGTTCTTCTTCCCTTTTCCAAATTTCCAATCTGACGTGAAAAAAGAGGCAGTTATAGAAGTACATATGACTTCTTGATTATTTAAAAATATTCCTTTCCTTTGTTCCGTCTCTAGTTCAGACGTACAGCAACCTGTGTAAGTATCTATGAAACATCAAGGCTCACTCACCGAAAGAAGAAAGAAATGTTAGAAGGTAGATAATAAACACTCCAAGATTTATTAGACAGATCTAGAACATAGCATACTTTCATTTTTGAGGTAGTTTTTCAGTTTACAGAAAAGAAAGTAATCACAGAAAATGTGATAAGTGTGGAAAAGCACCAAGAAGAAATAAATTGTCCACTACTCAGAGACAATCCTTATTAATATTTTTAGAATATCTTTCCAGTCTTATTTTCTTTGTAGGTATGTGCATACACACTCCTTCTTCACATGAAGTGTTTAAGATCATACTGTAAATGTGTTTTACAGTCTATATTAACATGCCCTATATCCTCGAGTATTCTTCCACAGTACAGTCCCTGGAACAGAGTAGCTATTGAGTAAATGTTTGAGTAGTTAATGAATACATTATTTTTAATAGATGCAAAAAATTCTATCATAGGAAAATATTATAATCGATTGAATCAGTTCCCTCACTTTTCCATGTTAAAGTAGAAACAGCATGGGGAAAGGTGAGAAGTTATTTGTATAATTCAGGGCACACCGACAGAGGGAGAGACACCATCTGCAGTAAAGGCAGTTAAGCTGTGTAAGGCTCTCCATGGAGGAAGCCCTGAGGAAAGGAGCGTGGAACTTTTGATGATGATTATGAATTTATGGACTTTAGATCAGGTCATTCAGAGTGTTCATCTATGAAACCTGGATTAATGTAAAGAAAGGGTCCTAAAGTTCAAAAACAGCCATGTGGTCTGAATTAGCCAGTAAGAATGCTTTCAGCTGTAAGAAACATAAGCCCAACTTAAACTGGCTTAAACAACAAGGACAGATACTGACTGAATCACATGAATAAAAAAATCAAAAGGTAGGTTGGGCTTCAGGCATCGTTTGATCAAGCCTTTTGCTTTATATTTTCTGTTATTGTCACAGCTCTGTACTCCTCCATTGCCTGATTTTGTTTTCAAGTTAATTCTCCTGGAGGCCTTCAGATGGTTGTTATTGGCCATCAGAGCTGCAATACTTTCTTTCTTTTTTTTTTAAGATTATTTATTTATTTATTTTTTAGAAAGGAAAGGAGGGAGAAAGAGAGAGAAACATCAATGTGTGGTTGCTGGGGGCCGTGTCCTGCAACCCAGGCATGTACCCTGACTGGGAATCGAACCTGCGATGCTTTGGTTCGCAGCCCGCACTCAATCCACTGAGCTATGCCAGCCAGGGCCCAGAGCTGCAATACTTTCTTATTCACAAAGAAGTAAAGCAGAAAATAAAAGAGAGGACTTGGTATGCCTCAAAAAAGAAGGGAGTAATTTCTTTTGAAGATCCCAGCAAATTTCTCTTATGTGTTGTTGGCTGCACTGAGCCTAGATATCACTATTCTGAAGCTAATTAGGGACAAGTTTACATAATTATTATTATTATGTGTACTGCATTTTGGTGTAACAAACAACCACAGTCTCAACAATGAACACTTATTTAGCTCATAGGTCTGTGTGTTGTCAGTTCTAGGATGGGCCCAGCTGAGGTGACTTGGAGGGGTTGCCTCTGCTCACGTACTCTCCTTCACTGCTCCACTTAGCTTCTCCTGCTGGGATCACAGGCAAGTTCTCCTCTTGGTGATGGCAGAAGTGAGAGAGGGCAAGTGGAAGGCTCAAAGTCCTTATAAGGCTTAGGTTTCAAAGTGACACACCACTGCTTCTGTCTCATTTTATTGGTCACAGCAAGTCACACAGCTAAACTGAGAGAAGAAGAAGTATACTCTGTCTGGTAGGTGGAGGAACTTCAGAATCACATGGCAGAGGCTGTGGCCAGAGGTAAGAGGAAGGTGAGGTGAATAAGCACTTGTTTTCCATGAGAAACTTAACGGAGCACCAAGGTATTTAATCAAGATAACTGACATTTTATTTTATTTCTTAAAGATTTTATTTATTTATTTTTAGAGAGAGGGGAAGGGAGGGAGAAAGAGATGGAGAGAAACATCAATGTGTGGTTGTCTCTCATGTGCCCCCTACTGGGGACCCAGCTTGTAACCCAGGCATTTGCCCTGACTGGGAATTGAACTGATGACCCTTTGGTTTGCAGGTTGGCACTCAATCTACTGAACCACACCAGCCAGGGGATAAATGATATTTTAATAAAATGCTTTTTAAACATAAAAGTGAATGCAAAAAATCCATCATGAGCAAAACAGCAAAGTGTAAAAGACGGGATCAGTATAGAAAAGGATAAAGGACTCGGGCCAATAACTTACTTGACTGTAGAACACTGACCACAATGTTCCCTTTGTAGGACTCTCGTGCCTGCGCCTGAGGAGGCTTAAAAATAACTCTGCCCTCTCGAGGTTTGCTGCTTGTTTCCTTCTAGGTCTGTAGCTCAAGTATCCAGTTATCCTAGAAATCTTTAAGAAATTTAATAGAAATAATCTCCAGAAAGTATACTGAAGGACAAAATATTTCTTTAGATTTCTTCAGTTAAAATGAAAATAAACAGGACAAAAGTCAAGTTCCATTCAATGGCTCTCATACATGAATCCATTTCTTGTTTGCTGGTCGAACAGTTGGTACAATTTCCACAAAAATTAAAAGTAGTGAGGTAGCACGGGGAGTCTCTAGAGACGGAGTTCGATAATGGTTTTTTAGATTTAAGTGTAGTACGTGTCTTGACAAAGTGCAGCGTAAGACTTTTTGGAGCAACCACAAGTTATGCCATGGGTGCTTAGCTTTTCATAAATGAGATTGGCTCAGGCATTCAAGAACAGAACGTGTGTGAGTGTGCGGAAGCCTTTCTCCTGTCTGTGTGGTGAGTGACGTGCTGATCCGAGCGCTGGGGACGCCAGCAGGGAGGGAAGGCTTCCCAAGTTCACAGCACTCATTGTGTGTGGAACTGCTGTGGGCCCGTGGGCTGCCGCAGAATTATGCGGGAGATGCTTTTCAAAGAAACCAGAACCAAAAAATATATTGGATCCAAGACTTTAGGATTGTTTTAATAAAAAGCATATCTCTTCTCTAGCTTGAAATGCTAGAGCTACAATTTATTTCTTCTTAAATTTGTCCCAGTGGGAATCATCTGCTGGGTCTTGTGGGGGTGACAGTCACCTTTCCACCTCATCTGATACTCCTTCCCCTCAAATCTAGCTGGACCCCAAACTTATGGAATGGAGGGGCTGGGTGGGGGCTGGCACCACACCAAAAAGGAATGGGAATCTTATCACATGGTGAGAACTGACCAGTTGCTAAGTGAACTGTTAGCCTCAAAATATTTCCCATGGTGGCCTGACATGAAGCCTAAAATATGCACCCTTATAGTTATTTGTATGAGTGATGAAGGCACTGCATCTCCCAGAGGTGCACCCAAAGGCCAGCATGCTGAGCGTTAACCCAGACAGTGACTGACTTGTAGTGACAGAGCTGTGTGACCAGTGGGATTTCGAGTGGAGACAGAGCAAGAGTGAGTAGAAATGCTTGATGAGCTGGTGAAAGCTGGGTCGTATGGAGGAAAGCAAGTATCACTGGAAATATGTGTGAGCATGAGTGCGATTTTCAGAGAAAGCTATTGGGAGGGACAGAAATAAGGTCGGTTCCAGGCACCTGCGTAGTGACACGCTAAGCATCAGTATGAGCAGAATTAATAACATGAGGTGGGAAATATGATTTCCCAAGAAAAACCCCGATTTGGAATAAATACAGCGAAAGAATAGGCTAAACCTAATCCAAAGCCACACAGCCATGAAAAAGTAGTGCGCTGACATGATGCTTTGTTTCCCCCTGAGTTCCCCCTTTAGAACCTACTTTATTCACAGACTTGGGTTATCTCCTCCTAAAAACCTAGATGTAATTATGCCATTTCCTCGGTTTAAAAAACGTTTGGTTAATTCTGTCTATAAACTAAACTTTTGACTTCCCTGCATGGCATGAAATGTTCTTTAAAATTAGGCTTTACCCAACTTCCTCCAAAATCCAAAATAAGTATTTCCTGTGGGCCCACTGCGTGTCGTTTCAGGATCTCTACGCACTGGCGCACAGAGCCACTCCCCACCCACGCTTCCCGCACTGCAGCCACACAGGCCCCTGGTTTTCCCACTCCGAGCCTTTCCCATGACCTTCCTGTCCTTTGCCTGGGGGAACTCCTACTCATCCTTCAAGACCCAGCTCCCGTGTACCTCTTCTCTGCAGCCTTCCCTCCAAGGCCAAGCAGAAATGGTTGCTCCCTTCTCTGTTGTCAAATAGCTCACAGTTGGTAGTTCAAGTATAGGACTTAGAATTTTGTCATTATTATTAGTTGATTATCTGTACTTGGAATTGGTTTGTAAAATCAGTGATGAGGGAGGACCCAGAAACAGAGTAGACAGTTACCAACGCGAGTGAACGAGGAAAGGAATGAAGGAGACACGTCTGCACGGAAAACCACAAACGTGAAAAGTGAGGGCACAGGGTGAAAGGGAGTGAGGAGCGGAGGGGAGAGAGGAGCCTTCAGTTGGGGTTTTCCATCAGGGCAGGTCCCGGCGCTCTGGGTCTGGGTGGGGTGTTTGGAGGGCCCAGTGCTGAAGAAGAAAACATGGAAGATAAGGTAGGAGGGGACGCTAACCCATCAGGAGCAGAGTCTGTTTCCTTAGGACTACGGCCTTGTCCTAGGAATCATACTAAGCTTTCAGGTGATGTGACTGGCATTGTGTCTGGTAGGGCCTATGTGTGTATGAGTGAGTGTGTGTGTGTAAATTTGAGTGTGTGAAGGGGGGCAGGGAACAGGAAGAAGAAATGTAGCATAGCCAAGTTTGAAACTAGGTGAGCAAAGAGAAAATTAAAGAAAATATAGGGCAAGCCCTGGCTGGTGTGGCTCAGTGGATTGAGCCTGAGAACCAAAGGGTTGCTGGTTTGATTCCCAGTCAGGGAACATGCCTTGGTTGCCAGCTAGGTTCCCTGGTGTGGGGCACAGAGACAACTACATATTGATGTTTCTTTCCCTCTCTTCCTCCCTCCCTTCCTCTCTCTCTAAAAATAAATAAATAAAATCTTAAAAAAGAAAATACAGGGCAAATATGGCTGTGTCCACTTGGCATTCCTCCTCTGTGTGGTATGGTGTGTGTGTTTGGGGGGTTGGGCTGAGAAACAGCGGAGGGTTGCCACACATGTCCTTAAAGAGGCAGAACTAGGGCAGATGAATGGATGTGACAGTGGCTGGGGGTGGGGATCAGAGAGAAAAAATGGCAGACGCTCCCAGACACAGGTCAAGAAAAACAGTGATGGGAGACTTTTCTGGATAGCTCATTCTTTTTATAGCAGAGGCCCAAAAAGATTCCTGACTTACCTTGTTGATAATTTCATTTTGCAGAGAGCACAGAAGGGACTAAGGAAACTGCTCCCTTCCATAAATTTTTATGAACGAGGCAACGTTTGAGTTCAGAGTTCTACTTACGGGCACCTTGGGAGCACGTTTGCGATAGCTGGTGAGGGGAACTCAGCTGCGTACGATTTTTATGCACTTTACATTCGCGGAATCCTGGTTTCCTAAAATTCTGGAGAAAGATGGACATGATTCCACAGCCTAGGATTTTGGAATAGTGGGAGGCTCAAGAAGGCCTGACGGCCACACAACTGAGACTCGGATTCTGTAACTACAACTGATAGAATTGAAAGTAAAAGGCAGTCCCTGTTGCCACCCCTACCCTCAACAGACTGGATGCACTAGGCGTTCTCCAACAAGCTTTAAATCTAAAGGGACAGGTACAAAAACTGGTGCGAGAAGCATACAATCAAGGTCAAAATAAGTAAAGAGTATGGTACGTGTAAGAACAGTGGCAGAAATCCCCAAACCCCAGATGAGCTCAGGTAGGGGGTGGAGGGGCGGGGGGGAGTGCTGACGTGAGACTGGAAGCTGGGGGTGGGGGGTGGGGGATGGAGAGGGTGGAGGAGCTGCAGGAGGTAGGTGGAAGGAAGCCAGCCGCGGAGTTAAGGAACTGAAAGTAGGCCATGACTGTGGGTTGTGGAGAGCTGAGCAAGTGGCTTAGAGAAAGTTAAACCCTAGTACGTTCTGTTTTGTTTTAGTTTTATCAGCCAATAAGAATGAATTTGAGGTCAAAATATTGGAGAGGGCACCTGGCTCTTCAGGAGGAGAGCAAGGCCTTCCTGTCCAACCATTGGCTCCTGACTTGCTTTGGCTGTCCCATGTCACTAGTTCAGGGTTAATGGTCCTTTCAGGAGCACCTGCTGTCAACTTGGGATTTCTTCGACCTTTCAACTTTTATTTTAAAGCATTGTGGTCAAGCAGAAAACAACATAAGAACTTCTAATTAGTGGTTTTATAAAAATTTTGCTTCAATGGTGCAAATTAAGTAGACTGAAGAAATCATCCAGAAAAATCTGAGGTTTCATTTGCTGGAAATTGTTTTATGAAAACTGCTAGGAAAACAGTGTCCTAGAGAAAATAAGCTATTATTGAACACAACTGAATTTTTGGGCCTGGAGAAGCCATTTGTTTTGAGGAGCAAACTCTAGGTGGCCATGTTCTTAAGGGGTAGGAATACATCTTTGGTCAAAAGTCCAGGGATCACTGCGTGACTTTTAAAGCAGGAAGGGTGGAAGAGGGACAGGCACACAGAGATATTTATTTTAGTGTTGTTTGGAGGGACACAAAACTAGAAAGCAACCATCAGCAGGGGAGCAGAGGAACGTTGGTGGTGTGGGTACTGTGTGACCATCAGAAGGAGGAACTAGGGGATTGTCCGTGACGTGTACTTCTGTGACCCAAGGAAGCAGCAGAATAAAGTCTGCACTGCTTTCCTCCTTGTAAAAGGAAACAACAGAATACCCTAATTTTGTGTACAGAGACTGTGTCTAATTGTGTAAGCACAGATAGGGATATTACTTCAAGGAAGGAAAATGGAGGGAGGTTGGAAGGAGAAACAGTTTGATTTAGGTCTCAAAAGGAAGAAGAAACAAAGAAAAACCTTGTGGTGATTTTACATTCTATTCTAGAATACAAAACTACATTTTAAAACAATCTGATGTGAGAAAAAAGGATCCAAGCTCTCCACTCATGAGTCTTTGGGAGAATTAAACAACAGACGGTGTTGATCCAATGGCCATGAGTTCTCTGGCCAGGGAGTGAAAGCTAAACTGATGGTGAAGGAACGGAAGGGACAGAGGATGAATATAAATCCATCCCTGAAATCCTTCCTTATTTAGGCCATTTCCACATACTCCAGAAAGCCGCAGTATTTGTGTTTGTATTTTGTAACACATGGGAGTACCTACCTCTTATTGGTGTGCATTGTCTAGTGTATATTTCCTTAAATCAGTCATGTTCCAACTTCAATTCTGTGCTTCTGGGCACATGGCCTGTATTTGCTTCCTGTAGCGTCTTTTCCAGTTGCTCACTGGAAGAGTCTGAGCCTGACTTTTCTTTGCCAAATGGGATGGGAGAGTCTGGAAGGAAGGAAGTGTAGAGGTGGACCCTGTTGGGGTGACCAGAACTTCAAGGGTGTACTCAGATTCCACAATGTAAGAGAGAAGGAACCACTGTCTTAAATGAAGAGTCTTCGGCAGCCCTAGCCAGGTCCAAGTTTCAATTTCGTTTGTTTTCATTCACTCCTCCCCTTTGATGGTGCACGGAAGTGACACAGTTAGGAAAGATAGGACACTTCAAAGCAACCACATCAGGAAAAGACCCATTTTAAAGAACAGCCTTACTGTAATAGGAATTTTTTTTCTCCAAGCAAACAGCCTGGGGTGAATCAACAGGTAAAAATACAGACTTTCAATAACCCTGTTTCAGGATAAAGTATTACATTATACAGTATGAGGGCTCGGATGAGGTGCCTCCTGTTTTTTGGGTTATGGGGACAGGGAAGGGTTCACACAAACTAATTTCCATTTCCTAGTACACAGAAACTAGATATAATATCAGTTTGTTATAAATAAACACGCTGCCTCCTCCAACATTTGTCATTGCTTCTGACCAGTCTCCTCGATCTGTGAAAGCGAGATTACTTGAAAAGCTGTCCTACATTTTAAAGCTGAGCAAGATATATTGATTACACAAATATTTTTATGTCGCTATATATCTTAATACAATAACATTCATGTCTGGAGTGCACGTCAGTCTGGAAAACCTGCCCAGAGCCAGATCTATTTATTTAAATCGGGAAAGGCAAAGGGCCAAGCTGGCAGCCAGTCAGCTCGTCACGCTCTCACGGTTGAACACAGATAACAATAATTTTGGGTGCACACGAGCAAATTTCTGAAAGGAGGGCGTTAACCCCTGTGTTTACATTATGAATCAGCAGGGAACTATTTCAGATGCTGGGACCTACGGCAGGCCGAGCTGATTTCTTCCCCCTTTTTAGATTGCAAGCACACGGTGAGATTCTACTGGAATTTCAGATTTGGATTCTAATTTCTGGAAATTCCAGTTTATTATGAGGTGATGAAAGGGCTGGGCTCCCAGGGTCAGCATTTAGTGCGCGCTTTCTGGCAGGATGCACGGTGATTCCCCGGGGAGCAGAGACTTGCACGGCCCGCCGTTCTGGGGCGGTTTGTCCAGGGCCTGAGCTCCTCAAGGGATCTGATGGCGTCTGGGGATGAATCAACAGCCCCGTGAAGGGGAGACAGGCCATCCTTATGTCACATCCTTTTCTCCATGGCAAGACATGCCAGAACCAGAAGTTGCCTTGAGGTTCCTCGGGGACTACGCCTCAAGAAAAGTTGTTTCACACTGGAAATTCTCTTAAACCATACATTTGGGTACAGTCCAGTTTTGTTGGCAGCTCAATCCCAGAGGAAATGTCTCCTCTGGACATTGTGCGTCAGTTATTAAATCTTTAATTTCGTTTCACTGGGAGAAATTTATTTCTTATGCTACTTCAGGACAACTTTATGTGCATTGTAATAACACACTCTAACTGCTCCGGACTAAATGTTTGTGCCCCACACACATGCATTTGGTGAAGCCCTAACCCCAAAGGGACGGTATGTGGAGGTGGGATCTTCCGGAAGTCATTGGGTTTAGACGATGTAATGGGGGTGGAGCTCCCATGATGGAATGAATGTCTTTGTAAGAGGAGGAAAAACTAGCTCTCTCTCTGTGTCTCTTTCCCTCCCTCGGTATGCCACGTAAGGACACAGTAGGAAGGCTGCCATCGAACTCTGGATCTGCTGTCACCTTGATCTTGGTTGGACGTCCCAGCCTCCAAGACTGTGTGAAATAAATATCTGTCACTTAAGCTACCCAGTCTGTGGTATTTTGTTATAGCAGCCTGCACTTATAAGACACTAATGATAAATGGAAAGGAAATAGGTTCATTTAGATTTGAAAGTATTAATAGGTTTTGATTTATGTTTAAAAATTACTCTTTGTTGATAATTGTATTAATGGGAACTTCAAAGGTGATATTTGAATTATCTTGAATCTGAAGTGGCTCCTGTGATATTATATTACTGTGGAGAAAAAAAACTAATCAAACTTGATCTCTATATGCCAATAAAATCAATAAAACCAATACAACTAGAGAGCAAAGACTAGCATTGCCATCATCAAAATGATTGTCTAAGTTGAAGCGTGGTCTCTCCAAGAGCATTTCTTAAATTCAGATATGTTTAACTGGCAGGAAGGGCTGACACCGAGCAGTGACTTCCCCATTGTAGAGAGGTTAGTCTATCAGTTTCCGAACAGAACGCTAGCCTGAGGGCACAAGGCAGATACTGCGTGATGGGGAGAGTGATGGAGGAAAGGCCGGAAGCCTGGGGGAGGCAGTGTTGACCTCCTGGCCTCCACGAGGCGTGCATGTAGGGCAGCAAGGCAGAGAGTCAGCTTCGGTTCAAGTTTGCTTCTTCCCAGTTCTTCTGTTCTCACTGGTGCTGTGTGTTCAAGGAAGCCATTCCAGCATCTGATTCGGTGGCTATGTATAGATGCAATCAGAGTCTAATTCTTTGGCTTAACATGTAATAGACATCACAATTTGGTTTGTAAATTACTCCAAAAAACATAGTGTGGAATTAACTTCTGGCAATATTTGCTTACATGTCTCATAAGTTCTCTTGAAGATTGCATTCAGGGACCTTCCTCTTTGTCTTAATCTCATTTGCATTGTACTTCATTACCCATAGTGTGGAAACGGTAGCTTTCGAAAGTCTCTAATTTGCAAGTAGAATTTAAAGAAGTGCGTGTTCAAACCAAAACATTTTTGCAGATATTTGATCTTTTCAAACATTTATTGACTCAATGTCTGACAGTACAAGTACAGCAAACATGTTGTAACTACTTGTAATGACAATTTTAACCATTAAAATTGTTTACTGTCCATAGGAGCAACATCCTATTGATAAAAAGAGTTTAGGCAAAAAGCCACCATCTGAAAACAAAAACAAGCAAACAAACAAAAAAAAGAAACAGTTGTTTTATAGAGAGGCAAAAATAGGCTTATAGTTGTGAGTATGCAAAACAGTTTATTCTTGTATTATCTATTTATTAATCACCGTATCATTTATTTGTACTATTTGTCTTATTATTATTTTGTATCCTTACCTATGATTTATTTTTTAGGTAATAATGGCTGGTAATTCAACCTATTTTTACCCACCCCTATATATTATTTATACTGAAATTCTAGTACATATAAAAATGGTTTTATATATATACACACTTACCTATATCATCAGTAAGTATAAGTATTAAATTTGGCCAAAAATGGATTGTTTTAGTCTGCTCTGGCCGCCATAACAAAATACTATAACTGTGTGGCTTAAACAACAAACTTTAATTTTCTCAAACTTCCAGAGGCTACAAGTCTAAGATGAAGGTGCTGACAAGGTAGGCCATGTCCAAAGCCCTTCTGGCTTGTGGATGCTGGCTGCCAGCCCCCTGTCTTCTTCGAGATGTGAGGAGAGAGTGCCCATGTCTCTTCCTCTTCTTATAAAGGCAAAAGTCCTGTGGAATTAGGACCCCACCCTTATGACCTCATTCACCTTTTATTAGCTCCTCATAAATCTTATCTCCAAATACAGTCACAGTGAGAGTTAGGATTTCAGCGTTTGAATTGGGGGCACAAAGATGAAGTCTACAACATGTACCATAATTAAATGTATACTTCTAACTATTCGTATTAGTCAAAATATAACTGCCTTGATTTTATTTATATGTTAAACTATAACTATTTGGCTTTATGTTAATAAAAAAGTTATGAAGGACACAGTGGATATTGCACTTAGAATATGTTCATTGTACTGTGTGTACAATACAAGAGAGAAAAAATACAATACAATAAAGAAAGAATCAAAAGATAATGGAGAGAGTAGAAAAATAAAGGTAATGGTTCTTGATTTGCATATCTGGTCAGCAAGTCTAATAGTGATGCTACCACTATCATTTTGTAATGATAAGAGTAACAGCAATAATAGCATCCTATAGTTTTATAGAACTTTACAGTTTACAAAACATTTTGGCCTGCCTGACCTCACTTGCACTGGAATTCCAGAAGCTCTCCCTGAATGCCTCTGTCGGTAGACTGGAGGCAGGGTTCCCGCAGGGAGGTGGAGTCTCCCTGTGGACCCAGGGAGTGGCTCCACCGTTTCACAGCCTGCAGGGATCCAGCCACCGCAGTGGGAGGAGCGAGCCAGATGACTCCTCTGGCACAAGGGTCAAAAAGACTGAAGTCTCAGATTTCTCTTCCTTTCCATTTTTATTTTACTTTTCTTTTCCTGCTCTTGAACTAAGTAGGAAGATTCCTGCAAGAGGGATAAGGAAGAACCCTGTCACAGCCATGTGACATGGGCAGGGTGAGGCACTTAGCCGAGGTCCTAGGTCTAGAGAACCTTCAAAAGAATGTAGTAAATACAATAACTTGGCACACCCATAGCGGGGTCAGCCCTGCCATTCCGGGCCTGAAACTTTTTGCTACTTTTTACCACTTTCAATCCAGGGATGTCTCTAGCTGAGCTGTAGATAGTTGAGGTCAAAGAGGCCCTTTTTTAAATTTTAGGGTTACTCCTAGCTCTGTAGCTGAGGATCAAAATTGACTGGCTTTGCCCTTGTAGAGATGATAAGCCTCATGATGGGCTGAGTTTACTTCTAGGACACGCTGTCCATGAGACTGTCACCCCTGAGAGGACACGATCCCTCTGCCATGCTCAGCATTGTATTCCTAGTGACTAGCTCAGCGTCTGGCACATAGCGTGAGCTCAATGAGTATTTGTTGAACGAGGCCTCTCACTTTGTAATTCTGAGCCTTGAAGAGGCAACCAAATGCCAAGTTCAGGGGAAAACCCACCCCTTGTTAACATTTGAAAACAAACAAGAGAACAAACTACAGAAGCCTGTAGAGGCAGCTTGAATAAAAGGCAGTCTGATTTTTTCTTGCCAGTACCTCAGCTCACTATTTAAGTGAAATGTCCCAACGCCATGTCACAACATTTACATATGCCTCTCTAACAGAAAGCCTAGAAAATGCTAAGCAAGGCCTTAGCATGCTCAGAGCACCTTTTGATCATCATGGACTCTGGGCTTGTCCATGACATTTTTTTGACGGTGATGTTGTGGCTGGAGCCTTGGCCTGCGCATCAGATGGCTGAGCCTCTGCTTCCTGGCTCAGTTACTGGCTCAGGTGACCTCACCACATAATCCCAATAAACTCCAGTCAAGGCAACTCTCGGTGAGGTTTACAGTAATGGCGACTAGGAGGCTAGGCCCATTGTGAGTTGGGGCTTGTCCATCAAGCGATCATATGACATTTGTGCTGATAACAGTCAGACATGCCAGGCTCACTGGAGACACAAGTCCCCTATGTGTGTGATACATGCAATGATCCCTTTCTAAGAGTCACTTGAGTTTTAGACGGAGAAATGCGTTCAGAGCTGGATATCAATTGGTGAGGCACTGACATTCCACAGCCTGTTGAGTTAATCCCTTGTAGAAGCCCCAGAGATATTTCCACTGCTGCTGTCTTCTTTTCTAAACTGGTCATCTGAATATGATAAATGGGAGTTTTACTGCTAAGATTAGATATTCCCTCAGCCCTAGCTCTGTCAAGTGGGGTGGTTTTGACCATGACCATTACAGAAGTGAAAGAAAGGCAAGTCTTGGCTAGGCCGTCTAAGATGTGATGGTCTCCGTGGGTAAGTAAAGAAGCTTCCTTTAACAGGAAGCCTTGCTGTGTTCGCCGAGCCCATGTGAGGTAGCAAAGGCAAACCTGTATCTTAAGAGGAAATGATAATGTGCCCTCGGAAGCCTCAGATGGCTTCTGGGCTGCGCAGGAGTGAGGCTTTCAGGTCCTCTTCTCACTGGGAGGGTTACTCTGATTGACAGGGTTGGGCGGGAATTGCTGTAGCATAGTGGGCTATGCATTACCCTGCAGGGAGTGGGGAGTCAAGACTACCCACCACCCTGGAAGGCCAGGGCTCATAGTGATGGGTGTTTTTCTGCCCAGTGCCCTCGCTCAGCACTGGGTCACTGGGCTGGGGTCAGTCTTAATTCAGAAGAAGTGGACTTTCGTCAGGCAAATGGGTTTGGTGCAGGAGCTACTGGAGGAAGAAAGACAGCATGAACCTTCTGGGAATGGTGATGGGCACTCACCCCTGAGCCCGCCAGGGCCTGGCACACAGTAGGGCACCAGGTGAAGAACACTTAGTTGTTTCCCGTGAGGAGAGGGTGAGTTCCAGGAAAGAGTTCCCACCAGAAGCTGATTTGGGGGCCACATAGTTTTGGCTAAGGGGTTTTGGTTTTATGATGTAGGTCTTGGAAAAGCCACTGAAGTTTTTGAAAGCAGGAGAGACCTGGATTCCAATGGGAGTTTTTGAAAGCTCAGCCTGGGCAGTGGTATAGAGTGGATGGGAGGGGGCTGCAGTGACCGGCCTGAGGAAAGGCAGAACTGAGCACAGAATTTGACTCAGACTTGGCACTTTGGCAGCTCCACTGCATCAAGGGTGAGCATGTTGGTCCTGGCAGGGTGTTTCTGGAGAAGCAGCAGAATCACCAGGCAGATAGATGCAGGGCCTACTGGTGAGAGGGGGCCTGGAGCTAGAGCAGAGGGAAACAGCAATAAGACCACATGGCATCTTCGGGGACTGAGCACATGTGAGAATCACCTGAAGCCTCCAGAAATACATTACAGGAAGACTTTGCAAAGAGTACAGTTGCAAAATAGCAAATAGGGATGAATAAAAACGAGTAAGAAAAAACTAAATTTTGTATAAATTTACTTTCAGAAACACAAAATAAAGGTCATGGTTTTGTATCTTACTCTGTTCACTTAGCTTTATCTCAGGAGCATGTGCTTATGCCCCTAAATATATATATATATTTTCCACTAAATTACAGGGAATACTTTAAGCTTGGGAATAATGCTTCATAGTGCCTAACACAATTTACAAAAGGAATCCCCATGAAATAAATTAAAATATTTTACTTAGGTCAATTAAAAAATAGAGTTGGAAAGATAAATTATTTGGCTCTACAGTGGCATGTCAGACCAAGTGTAATAGAGCGAAATATCAGTCTTTACAAAAAAAAGGCAAAGGAAAAGATTATGCTCAAAATTGCTCCTGGCTGACGGGCCTCCTGGTTATTAATTCAAATGTCCCCCCTATTGGTGCTGTTAATGGCTTCAAACAGATTTTGTCTCCTTTGATGCAAGGGGAAAATTGGACCCATTCCAAGCAAAACAGCAGTAGCAGAAGAGAGCCAGCATTTGCAGCATTGTGAGATAACTCCAACTATTAATTTTCTTCAAACAATTCCCTTTTCATTTTTCACAGATATTTCTTACATGGCTTCAATCTACAAGTTAGACATTTGTAACACTTAAAAAGAGTTTTAAGTAAAAAAAGAATTTCCCATTTGATTAGCATCCTGTCTCTTGTTCCGAACTATTTCACCTACATAAAGTACCGACAACAGTAGAAGCCTTCAATGTGGTGTGGTTTTGGTTCTCAACTAGAGACAGGGGATGAGGGGTGAGAAGGAGGCATTAGAATGTTTGGGGACAGGGAATAAATAGTTTGAAAAAGCTCCTCATACGATTCGGATAGGTCCCCAGTTGGAAAACTACTTAGAGCTGTTGAATCTTACCATTGAGGGGTCTCTGAGTTCAGCCAACACACCTCCTACTTCAGGTCAGAACCTCCTCTGTTTGATCCTGTGATCTGTGCTTGAATACCTTGAAGAGAATGACCTCATTGGAAATTACATTTTGGACCCTTTAATGTTTTGAAAGTATAGCTTCATCTTGAGCTCTATGTAGTAGTCATTTTTTATTTTTTGGATGCCTTAAATCCATTCCCCCTTTCTAAGAGCAGCGTGATTTTTTGGGGGGGTGGAGAATATAATGCCTGCCACTGGGGCAGCCTAGGTTGGAACAATACATAAATCTAGATGTCCTTCAACATGGGTATCAAGGGATCCCTGGAAGTTCCTTCTACCAGACTCTTCCTGTCACTTCTCTGGACAGTCAGTGGGCAGGCCCATGACCCAAGGGTGTCTAATAAAACTCATGGTTCTGGGGATTGAACAGAGTGGCACAAAGGTCAAGTTAAGGGTTAGAATTGTTTTAGTCTAGAGGTAGTGCTAGGCAAGATGGTCAAGAAGTTCCCTATACTAGAGTCTTCTGGCGCCACCTCTTTCTCGTTGGCCTCATCTGGTTTCTCGGCCTCCTCAGGCACTGCCGAACTCTGGCATGCAAGTCAGTGATTTCTGTCACTCACAACCAAAGAATGCTAACTGACATGATCTGCCACCACCAACTTTACCCCATTGATTCTAGTTCCGCTCTCTGCTGTTAGATAAAGAACAGCTGACCTCCCTTCAATATGATCTCTGACATTTTTAAAGATATTTATCATGTCCCTCCTAAGATATCTTTGTCAAGTAAACATCCCCATTTCCTTGAATATGTCCTCACCTGTTTCGGTCAGTGGAGCCTCCACCATTCCGTTTGCCTTGGCGTCCAGCCCGGTTCATCGCGGTTCCTCTTCCAGTGAGTCACCAGGACTGAAACCATAATCTCCATTTGGTACTTTGACCAGTTTGAATTATGGTCAGATTTTTCCCCTTCTTTATCAGACTGCAAATACAACGTGCATTAGATTTTATCAATTTCATGTTACACTTTTAATTCAGGTTGAGTAACGCATATGGACATGTAAAAAGCTGGAGTTATTATTAATAATAAACTTCCTGGCATTTTGCTAAGAAGTGCTGAAGTCAGGTCTCCTGTCTCATGCTTTTGCAATTGATTTTGAAAATCTAAAAGTAGGAGTTAATATTTATTCTTGTTCTATGTCGCACATTTTGCTTTTGGTCTATTCTTAGGCCAATGACTTAAAAATTTTTTTTGACCCTTTCTAATCTTGATAGTTTCTCACATCTTTTTGTCACCTACTCCCTTGGTAAACATGCTTTTGATGATTCCTTTCTGTCCTTGGGGAAAGTGCTGCTTGGTTCAATGGTCCCGCTCCAGAGACTTTCCTCCAGGCAGAAGTTGATTCAGTGTCGTCTCAGCACAGTGACTGATTGCTGAGGATCCAACCTAACTACACTGTTTTTTTCCCCATGGAACATGATGAGTGCCACTGTGGCCTATCCAGTTGAAAGCACCCTGTGCAATGTATACACGTGGGAGGTGGGCATCTGAAATGAGTAGGTTGGTTTTCCATCTTTTTTTCTTACTGGCACCAGTTCCCCACAAATGAAGCCTTAGGGTGAAACCTCAATACACAGAAAGTAACAGCAGGTTAACTCAGGGTTATGTGGGGACAGGGTGGGCAGTGGTTGGCCATGGCATCCTTTAGTCACCCCCTCATTGTCCCCCCAACCCCCTTCCCATTTCTTCCAAAAGGCATGACTTCTAAGTGCTTATGATTTTAACGTTCTGATCGAAAACACTGTCAGTAGCTATAGTTCCCTTTATTATTTCCTCTGCCTTTGAGTCAGCAAGAGAACTCAAGATTTTATCAAATAGTCTACTTTTAGTATGTTTCTCTTTATCTTAAAAATGTTATTGAAAACCTGCTAGTGAAAAGCTTTGTGCTGGAGGCTATTGGTGAGTCATGGGTGTCCTGCGCAATGCATTTATTAAAAGACTAGACGATAAAAGTGTGAGTGATTATTATTCAGAAATGAAATAAACTGTTCAGATCATAGACTGAAATAATGGACTATTGGAATTTCATAGGGATAAATCTAAAAATGCCACAGTTAGGTTATAAAATGTCCAAAAATGAATTATACAAGCCTAGGGTTGAGAGATGTAATAATGCCATTTTGTGTTTTGCCTTTTGAGGGGAGAGTTCTAGACCAGGGGCATGAAAAATTATGCTACTATTTATAAAGAGCCGGTTATGGATCAGACTTCTGATACAGGTCAAGGTCGAGAAGCAGATAATCTAATAAACAACTATGTCTTGGTGGTTCACAGGACAGCAGCACTAATTGATCAGGAAAGCCTCCCTGGGGGGATTTGGAGAAGAAGTAAGAGCCACGGGTTGTTTGGTGAACAATTATGAAATTAGTGCTTGTTTGTGTTAGGGCACATTCCGTGGTGGTGATTCAGGGATAAAAACCAGTTCTGGCCTTTAAGAGGGTCACAGTATAATGGAGGAGACAGACAAGTGACTCAACCATGACATTTCTGTGAGCCAAATCTGACAAAGAGATAAGAGCAGGTTGCTGGGCACCGGGCAGCTCTAGGTCAAGGTACAAAGAAAGTCTGGTTTGTTTTTCCTGGGGGAGTGGGGGTGGGGGTGGGGGGAGAACACAGAACTCCCAGGATTGGCTTCCTTGGCGCATAGTAAGGGTCTCTAGATGGAGAAGCCCAGCAAGGACATTGAATGAATGAGACTACTGGGGACTCCGGAATGGCTGAGAATCTGTCACTGTGCTAAGTGGCCCCCATTATAATTTGTGCAGTAAAAGCCCTGTTTTGGTATCTCTTGATTGGATAGTCACTATAGCATTCATTATTTTTTTTTTCCTCTCCTTGTTTATCCTCACCCACAAGCTCTACTGGCCACTTCCACCTTTGGGCTGATGGATTTTCACATGGGAACCCCCTCCTTCCCACTCCTTGGTATAAGGTGTGGAGACTTACCTAGGATTGTGGCAGGATAAAGCGGGCTTATTGTAAAGCTTTCACCAGAGACTGGCAGGGAGTGGGTGTTCCCTGAGATGCTCTCAGCTGTGGCTCCCTGCCCGGGTCCTGGCGGGAGACCCACAGCAGCATCCCTCACAGGGGCTGGTGGGAAGGATAGGCATTCTGAGGCTTGTTCTGCTCTGGGAAGCTGTCTCAGAAGGCAGTAGCTCCTTAACTGAGTGATACTGGGCTACAATGCTTCCCCATGTCTCAGTTTCTTCATTTGTAAAATGGACCTCTACTTTGTTGGATTAAAGGAAATCATTAATAGACAGCAACAAGCATGACGCTTGGTACATAGTGAGGGCTAAATACATTTAATTCTTTTATTCAATAGGTTGATACCCTTTCATCACTTCTACTGTTTGAACAAAGCATATTGTCTCCCAACTATATTCCTGTCATGGACCTGCTTCCACAGCTCTGGGCCTGTGAGGGCTGAATTTCACATTACATTAAAATGTCAGACTCCCTTGGCTTCTGAGTCCATGTGTTTGGCTAATAGTCCTTGGACGTCACTTTCTACTCCTGTTCTCTCTGAAATTAATGGGCACCTCCTCAACTGCTCTTCTTCCCTCCCAGCACACCGCTGGTTCTCTGTCCGGTAAAGTCCCCCAGTTGTAGGTGGGTGGTTTTCTCCCTTCCCCGAAATCTCTGCTTCTGGTCCTCTTGATGGGGTGAATGAGTCTGCTGCCAAACACATCATTCCCAGAATTTGTAGATGTGCTCACTGTCCTTTGTCAGCAACCCTTTGTTCTATGTGGTGAGTCCCATTCCAGAAAGCCAAACCCTGCGCTTTGACACCATGTAAAAGCCAGCTGTTCACTCCTCATTTCTTTTCTTCTTTCACATAGCTGTGAAACTTCAACGGAAAGAAGAGATGTGAATGCCTCCTAGAAGCCCATCCCCCTGCCCCAGATGTTAGAGCATCCTACCAAGGACTGGGGATACAGTCTAGATTTCTCCCCAGTTGTTAACTTTCAAAAAGTCATTTAGAAGTGCTTTGATTAATGTTTAATTGTTTTAATATAGGAGTTCTAAATAAGCTAATTTAAATTTTTTCTTTTAAGAGAAATTAAACTCATTTATGTGTTATCCTAGGTAGTAGCTGTTTTAAGTACTATTTTCAGACTATCAGTATCATACAGAAAAGATAATTTAAAAGCCTGTTACACTTACTTTGAGTATAACCCCCAAATCAAATTGGAAATTTAATTTGTAGGAAAATAAAAACACTACAAAAAGTTGTTAAACTCTAACTACCTACATGCAATTTAGAGAATGCAATCAAGCATCGAATTGCATAAGTATATAACCACAGATGCATGCCTGTTTCTTGCTGTTTCTTCCAGCTTTTTTTGTGGAATAGAACGTAGTCTTGATATTAAAGTGGTGACTGTTCAAGTTCACAGAGTGTGTGGCAGTTAATCATCTGCTCCGTTGCCCTTTTCGAATAAGTAGTAAAAGGGAATCATTGTCTACATCCCAACTCCCTTTCCGTAAGTTCCCCAAATACTGGTGTGAAAGTTCAGAAGTACAAGGACTGAGCTGTGATGTGATGGCTCCAAGCACAATGTGGCAGCCTGGGATTAGAGTGGAAGTGACTGAAGGCAGAGCTCTGTCTTCTGCTTCTCGCAGAGAGCACTCCTTCCCTGCGTGCCGACTCGGGAGGCGGCCGGCATGCTCAGTCAATGGGCTTGCCTGATCTCTGTTCCATAGCACCTCTCTCCCTTGCAGCAAAACCACAGGCGGTGAATGCACAAAAAGCTCTAGGGAGCTCAGGGGTCTGTTTTCAGTTATCCTGACATGCCAGAATATCAGCCTGACCATAGGAAAAGACTTAATATAATTTCCTAAACTTTGTTGTTAGTGCCAGTGTGTCAAAAGTAGGGTCAAATTCCTAGGATGAAAATAGACCTTCCTGATGGCCTTGTAGGGCAAAGAGACTGCCATCAAGGCTAGCTTGCTTGTGTCCGGGTGAGAAGGCTCAGCCAATTCAATAAACAGCTTTCCCTGTGCTGTGTGGATTGTGTATGGCTGGCTGGAACAGTCGATATCAGCAAGGAAATAGAATCAGCCATCACATCGATCAGTGAGCTTTGCTCTGATCCCCAGTTAGAGAACATAATAAACTTATTTTTAAACTCCATTCCTTGCCCCAGGCACTTGACCTAGGAAATATGTATTACTGTTCTAAGTTGAACCAAAGGCCAATTTGTTGGTCCCTTTGGTGGAACACCTCAAGCCTCCCTGACAACTGGGCTACAGGAATTTGAGAAGCCTGCCCTCACTGTGTGGGCAGAACAGAGCAACTTCTCAGGTTTGCTTTAGGGGTTGCCACAGGCCAACTGTCTTAATATGAAGAGAGGGAAATTCATCATTGATGAAGGGTTCATCACTCTCTCTACCATGACTAGCATATGTGAGGGGCTCAATGTATTGAATACATGAGGAGATGAATTAGTGGATGACTGTGAACATTCATGCAGAATGAAACCGAAGGGCTATCCATTGTTGCTTATCAACAGCATATTGCAACAAATTCTCCTTATCAATAGGATATTGCAATAAGTGCTCTGAAGCTTCTTGCTTTGTTTAATTTCATCAGTTTCGTCTAGGATGTGTCTGGCCTAGTGGAGCAGAGAGGGAAGCTGGGATTTCATTATACAAATCCATTTAGCCAAACATGGGCTTTTTGACATTCTACTGAACTTGGAGCCAAACCTTTCTGTTATTCTAACTTCTCACCCACTTGTGGGAGAGGTGTTCCAATATATTTCCAGAACTTGAAACTAGCCAATGTCCTGAGCAACTGCAATTAGAATTAGGGAAATTTAAAACCTGGGTCCAAATAATAACACGACCACTAAAAGAACAAATATACCAATTCAAAGGCACTCTGCTCAACGGTTTGAAAACTTAACCTACAAGGACAGCACTGAAGTCAAAGGTGACGTTTGAGGCCCCCAGCGACGTGAGCAAGAAACTGAAGATCAGAACTTGCAAGGGCTCAGACCAGAGTCTTTCTGAGCCAGCCATGTAGGAGATCCACGTCCGATTGTCCAGAGCGCCCACCAAGTCCAAATCCCTGCTCCTCTGAATAGCCACCCATTGCCAGGCCTCCTTTTGGTGCCTTGCTGACTCCGTGCAAGCTCCAGTTTCCCTTGTGGAATGAAGCCCGAGCAGCGTTATGTGGCTCCCAGCATCCCCAGCAACCAAACAACACCTCTGTGTACTGATGCCCCGCCTCCCCTCCTGCTGTACAGGGTGGGTCTGCAGGTCTCGGGAGGAAACACTGTGTGCCAGGGTGGTGGCTAAGACTGCCCATTGTTGCCACCACCTTCCCGTTAACACACACACACGTATTTAGGTTCGCTGGGCTGTCTGCAGGAAGCACATGTTTTCTTTGTTAGCAGAAGCACGTTGCCGGTTCAGGGCTTCGCTTTGCACTAGTGAAAATTTTATTCTTGTTCCAGTTTGGTTTCTGACACCACACATTTTTTTCTTCCCTCTTGGTTTTGGCATGTCTCGTATTTTCTTTTTTTATCTGTCGCTCCCTGCTCCCATGCCTCATCCTTCACGGTGCATGCTCTCTGGTGTTAGACAGCTGGCTGGCTCGCTTTCTCTGTGAATTGCGTTAAGAATACAAGTTTTAGTTTTCCTCCTTTAAGGGTCCCCTATGTGCTCACCTTTCTCCCTCTATTGTATTATCAGAGTCAGTTCAGTTCTGTTGGGGGTCATTCTGCTCTCTCTCCAGGGGGCTGTTTAGCATCTGTGTTGATTCTCTGAACACATCAATGCACACACACTCACACGCACATGCACACATGCTCCCCTCTTGCTTGACTAATTGGCCAGAGCTATCCTGGGGTTCTGCAGTTCTTAGAGGCCAGTGTGATTGAATTGGCATTTTGGGACTCTTAAACTGAGCACATTTAAAAGGTTGATTTAAAGGGAGCTTAGACAAAGGCTCTTTTAATTATGCTTTCCTCTGCTTTGCCAGTGCATTCTGCTGTAGCCTGTCAGAGGCCGTCCCAGAATCGTTAGGGGGCCAAGCCATTAGGTGTTCCTGCTTACTCTGCAAATATAACAGGCTTATCACGTAGAACTCTGTCTCCAGCTGGTTTAAAATGTAGGTGGTGCCAGTGGGTAGCAGCTGTCACAGGCTGGGGAGCCAGGAGACAGTGGGGACAAGGAGGTCAGAGTTGACAACTCCGTACAGTATAATGTACCCTTCCATTCTTCCACCCCACCGTGGAGGGTTATAAAGGGCAACTTGCCTCCCACGGTCCCCAGATGCCACCCTCCCCTTGCTGGCCAGGTCCTGGGCAAGCTTTGCCCTGGCTTTCAACACATGGGACCAAAACACTCAGTCCCATTGCAGATAATGAATAATTCATACATTTGTAATTCAAATAGTCAGCGATGCATAATTCAAGTGAAAAGCTGTTATTGTAAATGCAGGGGAAATGAATTCATTTCAGAGATTTTTAAACAAAATGTTAAATTTTTATTTTCCTTAGGTTTCAAGGTTGGAGCAGCCTCTATTTTTGCAGCTGTTTTATCCGAATTGGTACTGGGCTTAATGGCTTTGCCACAGTGTTGATCAGACAGGGCAGTGCTAATGGTAGGGATATTTCACCCAATAACAAGTACTGAGTTGCTTTTTTTGTCCTGAGAAGTGAGGTTAGTGTGAACATTCTATTTGTTCCCTCTCCTTGGCCATGCCTACTTCCTGCCTCAATTATGTTAGCAGATTAAAAAACAAAAACAAAAACAAAAACCAACATTTTCTTATGGAGGTTTTCAACCATACACGAAAAGTAAAGACAATAGTATAATGACCCCCTATGGACCCATCATCCTGCAATAACAATGATCCAGACACCCCCCTTTCATCCTCATAGCCTACTTTAAAGTAAACTCTACATTTAAAATAGTCACGTAATCTGTTTCATCCAGTGCACTTCAGCATGTCAGCAGCTCTCCTTGACTTTTAGGCACAATGGCCCACCTGGCCGATATCACACCCAAGATCCAGGAAGACTCCTCATGGGTGTCATGCTCTGGGGACAGTTGTAGTTTTGTGGAAGTGGAGGGCAAGTAGCAACCTGGCCTCACCCCCAGTGACATGTGACATCACATAGGAAACCAATCCCTTGAAGCAATGCCCTGAAGTGCCTCCGCTTCCCTCCGCCCCTCGGGCAGTGGCCTGGCATCATGGGAATTCGCCTTGTCTGCTTGTTGGTGGTAACATGACTCTCTTTCTCTCTGAGCCCGTATCAAGTTTTTTAAGTCTTTCCTACTAGCCTATGGCTGGGATGCCAGGGAGCCAGCGTTTTCACAAGCAAGCTTCCCTCATTCTTTACGTGCTCAGTACAAAGTAGATTATAAAACGTGTGGTCAGGATGATCAAAGTTTACTGGAATAAAGCAAGGAGTGTCATTTTAAGAACCCGACCCTGGACATAATACGTAATCATGTACAGGAAAAGGTTGAAGCATGTGTTTACGATTTCTAATTTCTGTAATTCAGAGAATGTGGCAGGGAAAAAACCTCTCTACATTTAATATTAATGTTGCCTACATGAAGTAGGCGAACTTTGCTTCCCATAATATGTACGTTTCTGGAAAGGTGACATAGATACTGTTTTGTTCTGGTTTGGGGGGAAGAAGGGAGCACTAAATAATTTCTGTTGAAGCGATTGTTCTCCACAGAGATTCTGAAATAAACCTACTTGAGAAGCAAAGAACTCTTTTAAAAAGTGAGCAAACACTTCCATCTAACTAATTAATTTATTCCTTCCTTCCTTCGTTCACTCATCCCTCACACCTGTGTGAGCTCAAATGATCTTGTCGACGTGCACATTTTATAAAATTGGCTTTGGGTCCATCTGGCATTATCAAGTTGGCATTTTGTTTTTCTAAGCAATGCACTAATTGGACACAATAGCTGACACCGGTCACACTGGGATAAATGCCTTACATTTGTTGTTCTCCTTACTGCCTTACAGAAACCGTGTTAAGCGAGAAGGCAAGGCTCTGTGGTCGAATTCGCGGGGTCAAAGATCTGTGTCCGCATCTCTCTGCTTTCTCCATTAAGACCACATTGAGGTAAAACAATTTTCACATGGGAAAGACAGCTAATATGATTATATATTTCAAATGTGATGAATTACCCTAAGTGCAGCGGGTGGTGAGAGCCTCCCCGAGCAGAGATCCAAGGCAGTGGGGACTGGACATAAACACGGGGACTGGAAAGGACCAGGAGGGTCAGTTCTGGTGCTTATGCATGGACACACATACACACACACACACACACACACACACACACACACACACACACCCGAGGACTACTAGGCCACGTTCTTTGGAGTCACTGAGGAGTGGAAGCACAGGGGCCCTCACACTTCCCATCATACCCTGTTTTTTGATTCATTGTCAGCCCACAGCCAGGCCTTAGCTAGAGGTATTTCCTGTGTCCCCGAGGAGAGGGCAGGCATGTGACAGACTCCAAAGCCAAGACCCCTGCTGTACTGAACAATAGTCTCAACCTTGGATGGCTAGAGCCCGGGATCCCCTCACCTTTTTGTTGAATCTAAGCCTGATTTAATTAGAACCCCGAGATTTCCCCACCGTTGCTCTTCTGTGCTTTTATCAACTGCTTTTGTACTTTGTCAGCTTGAACCCTGGTTTTGGCTTTGGAGTGCGGGAGAAGAAAGTTCTCAGCAGAACTCGAGTCCTTTTCACTTCCGCGGTTTCCCTGGGCCGAGTGCCTGCTTATTTTCCTTGCTTACCCTCCTTGAACTCTTCATGCTTTGATCTGGGATTCTTAGCTGTTAATATTCTGCTTCTCAAATTCTGCTTGTTTTTGCAATACTTGAAATGCTACAGCCCATTTTCTTGTAATTCCTAAGCAGAGGGACTACCTTACACCAAAACATACCTTTTCATTCACAGGCTTCAGCTGGGGTGTGTCCTACTTTTTGCTGACTACATGGTGACCTCCATAGTAGATGAAGTTTATGGGGGGGATGAGTAAGCCCCTTCCACTTTAAAAATTGCATCTCCTGTCATCACCTATGGGGCAAATAAAATTCCCATTACTATTGATATTGTAACAGGGTGATTGATTCATAAGAGAAGGAGAAGCCCAGAGGGGGCCCCTGACCCCCTAACCCCAACCCTGTACCTTACAGCCCAGCTCTGAGCCTGCTGCCAAACTTCATGAAGATGTTTTCCTTGCTTCTGGCTCTGCCTGGCATCCTCTGGGTCATGTCAAAAAACTTTAGATTACATTTGGTATCTGGCAAACTCTGGAAAGTTTCCCTGACACACTGAGTTCTACTTTTTCTTCGTATTAATTGATATATATTCTTTTCCCTCCCAGTTTCCCGATGTACAAATTGGATTTTGTTGTCGTAAAGCTTTAAAACATGGATGGATTTTGCAGAACTACAAGAAACTTCTCAAGTTGGCATTTTTGATTTTCCAAAAGATTCGTGTCCCCATGGCCTACTTTTACAAGTAATTTTACAAATAATTACAATACAAATTCTCCATTTCCACTGCTTAGCATGCATGCCCTGCAGAAGAGGCAATGAACTTCTGCAGTTGTCCGGTTTATAAGCTGCACATAAAGGTTATAAATATCTTTTAGCTGAAAATACTAGCTTTTAGAAAAGTATTAATAGAAATTATAAGCACTTGATTAAAACTCAAATTCCAGAGAGAGAGACCAATTAACCCCAACCTCCTGCATCTACAAAGAACTGAAAAATGGCCAAAGAGCATCGTATGCTATCAATTACATTGACATTTTCTAAAAAAAAAGAAAGAAAGAAAAAGAAAAATGTGTATGTAGGAGAAAATACTTTAATTCCTGTGTCAGCTCTCCTTTTATTTTTCAAGAGTCTGCTTAACTCCCACATAAAAGTATGTAGGGCAGCGTTAATCTATGTATCAACCTGTCCGTGATTTTAAAAGGCGCAGTGAAGGAGCCTCTCACCCTGCCATTTTCGGACTAGTTTCTTCCTGTTGCTCTTTTGTTTGAGACATGTGTGTTCTCCCTCACCCCTTGTGGCACTGCGGGCTGGCACGCTTCCCTGGATGGGCACCAGGCTCCAGCGGGATGAGAGTTTCTTTCATGTAATTGGAGTGAGAACCGCAGTAAGTGGTGCTGCAAGTTACACTAGACCGAGGATTACCAGGGGCAGAAGGAAAACAGGATCCAGCATTTCAGAGCTCAGCCCAGGGACCGCTGATAAGAAGTCAACCGTGGGAAGGACAGACAGGAAGATTTATAGGGAAAAAAACATGCAATTTCACTTGATCTAAGAAAGATGTTTTTACAGGTTTGGGGAGCAACATTAATAAATTTTTATTGAAAATAGAGTATCTTTTTAAAAAAAAGTGGGGAGGGGAGGCTCTGGTTAACTTCCAAAATGACTAGGCCCCTATATTGTAAGATAATACTTGAATGCAATTAGCTCCTTGTACTGTTGGAAGTATGTGCCAGAGACACATGATTATATCTCGTTCATTATTACCTGTCCCACCTCATGGGCTGCTGTGAACATCATTTTCTTCCAAGGTCAGCTGCAGTCACTACACTGAGAACTGTCTAGGTATATTTAACTTTGGGGATGGGCCCAACATGCCGCTTTAAGAGATGATCGTATTGTTTTTCCTGCTTTCCATTTCTGAAAAGGCAAGGCTTTGGCCAGTGGGTACTCGACATATCTGGCTGCAAACTGGTGACTAGGAGCCAGGCAATGTGGTGCCTAATTTCAGCATTCACTTAAGTAAAATTATTTATGACAGTCTCTACAGCTTTATTTTTTTTCTTTTCCTAAAGGGAGAGATGTGCAGTTTCAGCCAGATCAAAGGAATATTTGCATTCATTCTGAGCTACTGATGCATTTAAAGTATGGCCTTGAAGGTTTCTACTAGGTATGGTATATAAGAATCTGAATTAAGTGTCCAGAAGATGGAAAGCATTCATCTAAAACATCACTAAATCAAGTTCTCAAATAATCACATAACTTACCATTTTTTTTTACATAAGCAGCTGCAACAACATCAGAAGAACTCTAGAACGACAGGGTCAATCACTCCACACCAGGAATTTAATCACCCAAGCCACAGAACACCTGCATAATGGAGACGTGAGTTGAGAAAATTGTCATTACTAACTGTCCACGCTTGCATTACAAATTGAAAGTATGTTTCAATGGACTGGGATGGAGCAGGGAATCTGGACCTCACTTTATGAAATGGCCAGACAATGAAGAGCAAGAAACACAGACTCCGGTCGGTAAACTAATGGGGGCTCTAGAACCATTGCATATCAGAGCTGGAAGCATCTGGAGAAACCAATTGTCTTTATTTCTCCTTAGTTTCGTGGTCCTGTAAAGTGAAACAAAGGAGGTTCAGGAAAAGATCATCTGAGATGTTGTCCTCACTGATCGGTTGGAAAGTCCTGAGGACCCAATTTCACAGCAGAAACACAGAACAGGCTCTCGTGTTTTTACTGAAACAGTGTGGTTGAATTCCCCTTTTTTTACCCAAAAGTTTTGTGTGGTGAAATATCCCCTGTGATATTAATAAGACAGTTTTGTTGAGTTTTTAAATTTATGTTGCATGCTAGTTGCTACTCAGCAAAGAAAGAATTTTTTTCTTATTAGACTTGATCTTGGTTCAGAAAATGAGACTGTTACAGAAAGTAATGAATAGAAGGGGGAGTTGTCACAATCTAATAGCAAGATGGATTTATAATACTTTTGATCTTTTTAACTTTAGTTTTTAATTAGCAATTCCTAACAGATGGGACAGAGATTATTTAGGAAAAATGATTCCAGCAAAATCGCTTTTGTAACTGTACAGAACCTGAGATGTGTGCGTGTGCATGCGAGAGAGAGAGAGTGAGTGAGCAAGCGAGCGAGGATTGCACTGCAGCCTGTGGCCAGCCATTAGGGAGACAAGTGTGGGCAACACTTCTCATCACCCCTGAGTTCCCTATTTGCAGAGGGAATAACTTACATACATTCATGTGGTCAAGAGGGGGTGACTAACTCTCCCCAAATCTGGTAATGGCAATGGGAATCAGGAAACCGAATACTGGCATTTCTAAAGGTCAGACCTGGGCTCAGATCATCAGGAAGCCACTTCTGTCTTGCTTTCCTAGCAGAACTTATTCTATTTAAACTTTATAAAGAACTTTTTTTAATGCCTCATTCCTGGAATAATCAGGCTCTCACTCGGTGAGTGAAATGCTACAATCGAGGGCCCTCCCTCGGCTTGCGGTAGCAGTGGCTCTTAAGGTGTGACCTGCGGGCCTTTTAAGGAAGATTCACGAAGTTAGCACCATTTTCATAAACTGAGAGGTTATTCGCCTTTTTCACTGAATGAATGGACTTTTGCGCTGATGATGCGATAACAATGGCCGTTAAGACTGCCGGTGTCGTGAGTCAGGGCAGTGGCACCAAACTGGACAAGCGGTCATTGGGTTCTTCACCGTCACACACTTGCTGGTAGAGTATGCTAGGTTCAGTTCAGGATGCCCAGGAAGCAGAAAAAAGTTTGACCTCGTTCATCTTCATCCTCCCTCACAGGTCTTTTCCCCATTCTGACCTGAGGGAAGGACACACAAAGCATGTCGCTGTGTAGACCAGAGCCAGGGTGTTCTGGAGGAAAGTCACCCCGGGAGTTGTTTGCTTGAGTCAGGAGCTTAGTAGCTGCTTTTCCCAAGCAACAACGTTTTGACTTGAAAGAATGACTGACAGGCAAACTGTGGTTGTTTGGACTTGGATATATGGCAGATGTTTTCTTGAAAATGAACTAAGCGAGCTCCCATTTCAAGAAGAGTAACTGACAGTTATTGTTGCCAGTGATAAAATTCAAGCCTTTGAGGGAAAATTAAATGTTTAAAAAGCTTATATCTTCCACTGTGGTCTGGACAGCTGCCCAAACTCCAGTAGTGTTCTCATGAGATTTGTCGTGATTTTAACAAATGTAATTTGGGGGGATACTGTACAATAAAATGTGCCAACATTTGGAAGATCTGAAGAACTCAGTGAGTTTCCGAATGACCAGTATATGCTGTTACGCAATTATGCGTAGGTTCATAGTGAAAGGTAGTCTGATGGAGTTTAAAGTAATAGAGCATGAAACATTCATTAGTAATTGATTCAGATTCCATTTGCTACAAACCTCTTTTTTTTTTTTTTTAACTACCACTTGTTGAGTTTTGGTATGGTATCAGAGAGTATATCCAGTCATCTGAAAAAGTATGAAAACATTCCTCCCTTTTCTAACTACATATCTGTATAGAGATGGATTTTCTTTACATATTTCCACCAACACAACAGGCCACAACAGATTGAATACAGAGGAAGGTGTGAGAACATGGACGGCCACTAAGGAGATTTGTAAAAATTGCACATCTCTCACCAGTTCTTTAAAGTCCCGGTTATGCCGTGTGAAAATGTTATTGATGTAAACACCCAATAGGGTTATTATTATTTTTAAATGAATTAATCAATAGCTTAACAATTTCTCAGATTTTGATGCCACTTTGGCAAATATCAGTTGGTAGGACCCACAGAAACAAAAGCTCTGTGAGGTCCTCAATAAATTTTCAGACTGTAAAAACGGTCCTGAGATTTAAAACAGTTGATAACTGCTGGAGTACTGGTCATAGTAAGGGTGTCCTGGGCTCTCAGGTCTATTATAAATATACTGGGACACTATCAAAAGTAACAGAGAAATTGTGGGGCCTGAGGGGATGGAGGAATTTCTTTGAAACTCGGGCGAACTCTTTCTAGGATAACGCGTAAACACCTAAGGTGCAAGGGGCACATCAGGTCAGTGACTGAAAAGAAAGATAACAGAAAGTAGCACATAACTTGAAAAAGATTCTCCTTCTCTTCATTGGACCTGCAAGCCTTTTCCAGCTCTCCATTACAAAAAAAGAGTGGAGATGAAAAGAGCAGATTCTCCATGAACAGATTCTCCATGGATTCTCAGAAGGCCGCTTCGCTTAGCTGTGTCATCCAGGCAAATCTTAGTGGTCATCTCAGCTTTCTTATCTGTAAAATGGGATGATAACATATAGAGTTGTTGGGTGTAAAGTGTGGCATTGCATTTTTATGTACCTGACCCACTACCTGGCATATGGTATACATTCAATAGATCTTAGTGGGTCAATTAAATACACATACACGCATGCACACACATACACTAACAATAGGAGAACATGAAACACTTAGGAAAACAAAAGTTAACATAAAAAAAAAGATCTGGTACAACTATGGATGGCAAATGGTGGCACTGCCTCAACTACAACAGATTTCCTAACTGTGAAGCTGCTGGGCCCTGGCAGTTTGAGTGCTGGGAAGGGTTCTGTGAGCCTCTTTCCCCACGGTCTGTCACTGCTGCACCCCCAGCACTCCCCAGAGACTACTGCAATTAACAACTGAGCAAGTGACAATAAGATGGTTTATAAAGAAAAGATTAGTGCACTGAAAAGAAAGTTCATGTGTTTCCTGGACACAGCTCTTTGCGAAATCTGGTTTCTGCTGGCAGTATTCTAGCAGTCTCCTTTTTCTGCAGTCAAGGATTTTAATGACATTTTTAAAAGTACTAGGTTTTGCCTCTCTACTCATTAGTGTACATTTCCCAGGCCTTTCTACCAACTTAGGACACAAGATCACAGAAGATCCTTTTTCCAGAAAAACATCGACTGTTTCCTGCCTTCCATGTGATCTTGGTCAGCTTGCTCTGGGGAAGCAAGTTCAGTGTCAAGTCCTCCCTACCCCAGAGAGCCCGGTGGTTAAGAGAGCTGTATCTGGAGCCCAGCAGGCAGGGTTCAGATTTTCACAGGCCGTGTGACCCTGGATGAGCTCGCTTCTCTGAGCCTCAGTCTTCTCATCTTTGGAGAATGAAAGCAGTGTCATTCTGCTCCCCACCACCGTGGGCGGCTTGTTTCGGAGGGACAGCCTCTTCTGGGAGTGGGCGTGTGGCCCTGTCTTAGCCTCCTTTGCTGCGATGACCCGAGACCCAACTTGAACTAGTGAAGGCACAAGACTTGGATGTTTTTTCAGGCTTAATGTCACTCTTTTTTTCAAGCTCTTCTTTTAAACCTTGATTCCAAATTAAACTTTTTTCCCTGAATCAGCATTTTAATAAATCTTTTCCCCACTGAATGAGCAGTACTCTTTTTTCCTGAATAAATATTAAACACATGCAATGTTCTTTTGGCATTCTGCAAGAATAAGTGGTCTGTGTGGCCAAGAACCAATTTATTCAAGTACCAAATTTACTACAGACTGCTTTAGGGAGTGTATGAAATAAGAGCCACTGAAGGCTAATGATAAGCTTTCTATTCTTCTAAATGGGAATGGCCAGTGCATGCAAAGAGTAGGTTTGTCACTGAGTTCAGAAAATCTCGGATGAATAGCTGACGATGCATGCCAACTGGGTGTGCAGGTCTGCAGGCACAGGGACTCAGGCTCCTTTCATCTCCTGGCTCTGCCGTGAGCGGCCTCCATTCTCCAGGTCACATCAGGGGTTAAGACTGTTGTTCTTGCTCCAGCTTCAGACTCCACATTTGCACTCTTGCCGTCGGGAAGGAGGAAAGGGAAGCCCTGTAAGGATTCTTTCCAGAAGTTGCATAAAGCACTTCAGGTTAAATCCCACTGGCCAGGACTCAGTCACATGGCTACATGTTGTACCAATGGAGTCTGGAAAATATAGTTTATATTCCAGGCAATCACGTGCAAACTAAAAATGGGAAAGGGTTCTATTTCTATAGGAGAAAGGAGAGATGCATATTGGGAGGCAAGGAGCAGCCTCTGCCACCTGTAGCTGTGATGCTGGTCTTACCACGGGGTGGGATGGAGAGGGATGGGCTCAAGCAAAGCGGGGCAGACTTTGCTGTAAAGTCCAGAGAGCAAATATTACAGGCTTTGCAATCCTATTGTCTTTGTTGCAACTACTCAGTTCTGCTATTGCAATGAAAGCATGCACAGACAATATGTAAATGCTGGATCTAGCACTTGGGCTTCAGTTTGCCTCTCATGGGCTAAACAATAATACCAGAGTTAACATTTATCCTCCATTTACTATGTGTGTGTTGGACACTGTGCTGAGCACCTCACAGGCATTTTCTTAACTCTTGCCTATAAAAACTCTATGAGGTTGACATCATCACCATCATCACCATCATCAACAGTTTTATTCACGAAGAACTCTGAGACTCAGAAATTAAGTGACTTGCTCAGGGTCACATGGTTGGTAAGAGGCAGAAGGGTTTTGAATGGAGACATTGATTCCTCAGCCCACTTGTACCCTGCTCTCCAAGAGAGTCTGGGTTAGCAGGTAACCAGAGCCTTGGGACCAGGGATTTGCTCCAAGGCAGTGAATTTGGAGGACACAAAGACTTAAATAATGAGTTTAAAAGTTTAGCACTTAGTTAACAAGAATAGCTAAAATGGGAAGAATCTATTCTGTAGAGATCATTGGTGAGAAAACTGGCGAGCCACATCACAAATTGTATTGTTGATTTAAGGGCTGCTGTAAGTGCCCTCCTGGGCACCCTAGTTTCTTTGGATCAGGATAACTTGATAACTTGCTACATATAGATGCTGGCTGGGGCTCTTGTTGGGAGGGCATGACTGCAGGCAGGCATGGATTGGTCTGGACTTCCTTGTACTGCCATGTGACCACAATGAGCACGTGGCCTCATAGGGCCTCACAGTGCATAATCTGAGTCATGGTATGAGGTGGTCCTAATGTTAGGTGAGGGCAAAAAGAGAGAGGATTTCAGAAGCTAAGAAAAGCCTGACTGAGTTGAAAGGTGAGACAGAAGCCTCAGTCTCTGTCAGTGGAGGGGAGAGCCCTGCTGAGCTCTGTGTTCCAATAAAGGTAGGTATTTGGGTAGAGGAGGGATAAAGGAGAAAGTGCCCATTTCAGCTCTTGCTGTTGGGAATGCCTGGATCCAGCCGAAAGCCTTCTTTCTCTGTAGGTGGCTGGCAGGTCTAGTTTTCAGCATCTAGCAGCTTCGTATAGCATTTCAACAGATCTCCCTGGAAGGGTGCTGTTTCCAGGGAGAGTGGCTCAGCTCAGAGAAGCATGGGCCTCCTCTGCTGGACCACTAGCTTTGCCACCACAAGGCTCAGAGTTCCTCTCTAGCTCCCTTACGATTCTCGGAAAGCCACCTGACTTCTCAACTTGAAGGATAATTTGTCAGGAAATGCTGCCATTTCTTATAACGTGAATGGACCTGCAAGGCATTATGCTGAGTGAAATAAGTCTGACAGAGAAAGACAAATGCTACACCATCTCACTTATATGTGGACTCTAAAACAATAAACTCATAGAAACAGAGGACGTTGGTAGTTGCCAGAGGCAGGGAGTGGGGGTGTTGTGGGAGAAAAAGTGAAGGGTGTCAAAAGGTACAAAGTTCCAGTTACAAGATAAATCAGTCCTAGAGATGCAATGTACAGCGTGGTAACTATCATTAATGACACAGTGTTGTATATTTGAAAGTTGCTAAGAGACTAGATCTTAAAAGTTCCCATTACAAGGAAAAGAAATGTGTAACTATGTGAGGTGATGTTTGTTAACTTAATCATGGCGATCAGTTCAAGTTATATACATATATTAGATTATTATGTTGTGTGCCTTAAACTAATACAATGCTATGTGTCAATTATATCTCAATAAATCTGGAAAAAATAAAGAAGAGAAATCTAAAACAGGGTGATTTATTATTGATGTGATATCAATAGTCTGGACATGGTTTTCATGTCCACTTGTAGGTATATTATCTCATTGATATAAAAACTCTGAAGGGAAGGGAGTGAAAATAAAACTGACACTGACCTTGGGTGTTACAGGTGTGACTGGCTTGATATTTTGACGTATACTCTCTTGTTCAGTCCTTCGGCCGTCTTGGGAAGAAGGTTACTATCGTGTGCCCATTTCGTAGAGGGAGCAGCAGACTCAGAGAGGTGAAGTGATTTGCCCGACAACTCACAGCCGGTACGTAAGAGTGCTGGAACCTCCGAGATCAGCCTCATTGCTCCTCTCGCTACCGTTCAGTTGTGGGTCCCCGTGGACATTTGTCAAGGGAGTCAGTCGTGGCGGATGTCAGGACCTCCTGAAGAAAACAGATTCTGTTCAAAAGCCAGAACTACTGGTCCAAGTGAAGTGGAAAAGCAGCGGCAGCCACCCCCGAAGAGAATTAACCAGTGGAAGAAAACCGAGGGGCCTCCCAGGGGCTGCGAATCACGCCTGCACACGTGGTGGCTGCCCACCACGTCCTTCCTCACTAATGTAGACGGCGCTCATGCTAGAACAATGAAATGAGCCCGGACACGTGTGTTGTATTCAGTCGTATGTTCAACACCACCAGTCATTTCAATTATCTGAAGCAAGGCCTGGCTGAGATGCTGGTATTGGAACAGGAAGGCTGACATTAGTCACTACTTATTATTAATGCCACATGAGTGTCTAAAGATGGACATCTATTCTGATGGGACAGTGTTAAATACTACCATTGCATATGGCAGTAAATAAGTTCTTGATCTTGTGGACCTTGTGTCTTCAGGACAGGAGAGAGTCATTTGAAAAAAACATCAACTAGTAAAGGAGTCAGGCAGTGATAAGAGCTGTACTAGAAATAAAAGAGGGTGATGCTATGAGGGTTAGCACTTTTCTGCTTTTCATCTTGTTTGGTGTACTTTACTAAGGTATTTGATTTTGGGTTGAATGAATGTAGATAGAAATTACATTTAAACTTGTGAGAAGAAAAATAAAAGCAACAACAACCAAATACCAAGGATGATACGATGCAAGCAGCCCTAAGTATGGTGACCCAGACAGGCCTTTCTGAAAAGGTCACATTTAAGTTGGGACCTCCTGTTTGGAAGAACCCAGCCTCTGAGAGACACGTGTCTCAAGGGGAGGGAACAGCCACCATGCAGGCCCTCAGATGGCCCGAGGCTGCCGTGTTCGGGGAACAGGAAGAAGCCCAGCGTGCCCGGGGAGCAGCGGGGGAGGGAGAGACGAGTGTGCACAGGACGCCAGAAGAAAGGACATGGCTGATCTGTGCAGGCTTCTGAAAAGGTTTGAATTTTGTTGTAAGTTCCAAGGAAGCCATTGTAGGGCTTTCCACAGGGGAGCGACGTGATCTGATTTATGTTCTCCAAAGTTCAGGCTGGCCCTGGCTGGTGTGGCTCAGTGGATTGAGCGTCCTCTTGTGAATCAAAAGGCCACTGGTTCGATTCCTCGTGAGGGTACATGCCTGGGTTGCGGGCCAGGTCCCCATTTGGGGGTGTGCAGGAGGCAGCCAGTCAATGTTTCCCTGGAGCATTGACATTTCTCTCCCTCTCTTGTTCTCTCCCTTTCCCCTCTCTAAAAAAAAGCTAAATAAAATCTAAGAAAAAAATAGTTGAGACTGGTTGCTGTTTGGAGAACGAATTCTAGTGGCAAGAGGCTAGACGCAGAGACACCTGCTGGGGACTTTTCCCAGGGGTCTGGAGACTGGGGGTGTGGACTGTGGAGATAACCTCAGCAAGGGAAGGAAGTGAGTTGCTCTGGGATGTATTTTGTGTATGGAGTTGACAGATAACCTGGGCATGTTGGAAAGGGAGAGGAGTCATGTTTGCCTCCTAGGGTTTTGGCCTGAGTGATGGGGAAGACTGGGACAAAGCCGGTTTTACATGAAATTCTGTTTTGGACATGTTACGATTGAGATGCCTGTTGGGCATTTAAGTCTATATACTTTTTTGTTCAAGGCCCAAGTCATGCCAGGTTAACTACATACATAGGAAACAGAAAACCAGTCATGAGGCTAGAAAGGAATTCTTAAGGCTATTGTTCTGGACGTGTGATAATGTGTGAACATCAAAGAAAACCTGAAGGTGATTATTAATTTTGGAACTGACATTTGTGCTGGAGACAAGTAGGAGCTGGGTAGGAGAAGCAGGCAAGGGTCAGCTCATGAAAGGCCTTGTAAGGAGCTGATGGGGAACAACTGAAGGGATTTGAACGCAGAGTGATGTGATCACACTGAACTTTTCAAAGACATTGTGGAAGCATTACGCAAGGGCAATTGGAGGAGAGTGAAGCTAGAATCAAGGTAAATAATGAAGATTTACAGCTAACAGTCCAGGTTGATGATGAAAACTGGCCCTCAGCCAGTGACCCTGTAGAAGAAGGGGGAGTAGATTCAAAGATTTTTAAAAGATAGGTTTGCCTGTACTTGGGGATTTGGGCTGTGGGAGTGAGAGAAGAGTCCTCGCTGATTTCCGTTTTTAGCCTGCGTGCCTGGGCAGGTGGTGGGTAGTTGAGTGAGATCCAGAGCACAGGTCTTTGGGGCTGAGGTGGATGTGATTCCATCCTGGGTTTTTTTTGTACCAACTCTGCGCCCCTTTTTAATCTGAGGAGCTGATTTGCTTTAGTATTTCCACTAAGTGTTTACTTATCCCAGAAAGTCTTATTGAGTGAATTCGAAGAGTGCTAAGGGTGGTACCTGGAACATGATGTGTAAGAGGTAGGCGTAAAGGAGACTTGGCAGGTGGCAGGAGAACTGGAAATTGTAGGAACGTGCAACCAGCAGAGTAGACAGTGAGGGATGGTCGGATGGTCAACAGCAGTACTCAGTGCTTAGGAAAGCTCAAATGAGTTAAGGACTTACCGATGTCTTTTATATGAGGGCGTCAGCGATAGCATTAGCCAGAGCAGTTTCAGTGATGTGGTGAAGGTGGAAGTCAGGTGGGGGTGGGCGGAGGGCAAACAGGACAGGAAGTGGAAAATATTCCACTAAAAAGTCTTGTGGATCATGTGGACAGGACATTGAGAGATTTCACACTCACGTTTCTCTGTTTTCGCTGCGAATCGGGAGGAGTTAGGTAGTGTGCAGAGCCCGACTGAAGTAGCCTGGAAAATTAAGATCGGTGGTGAATTGTCAACAGGGTTTTTTTAAAAAAATCAACTGTGAGAAACAGAAGACTTCAATATTTATTCCTCTCTCATCCTGGCCTCCAGATTTATCCTTGCAAGGAAATTTCTTTGCTCAAGAGACTCAAGTTTGAACTTGAGTTAACTCAAGTGCTGAGATGTGAACTCTTCTACTTCTGGTCACAGAAGGAAGCTCTGTCAGAAGCCGGAATTAATTCTACCAGGGCAACCTTGGCTCTTGCTGCTTAGCTCAGCACCATCAAACTTCAGTTTCATGTAGAATTCCAGGTCAGGCCAGTTAGTTGTTTTTGTCTTGCAGAGTTGACTTGCTTCAAGCACTTCTATTAAACACAAAAGAGCTTGGATTTGAGACCCTCAGCCATTGCTGACACCAGTAGAGGCTAGGAGGGCTGTTAAGATTCTAAGTGTTACCCTTCAGAGATGCTAAACTTGTGTTTCTCCCAATAGATGCTGGTAGCTGTCCAGAGAAAAGTTGAAGTTCCCATTGCTTTTTCCAGAAAGAGTAATGGGGAGCCCTGTGTTCCAGCCAACAATCCCTCTTCTCAGTAAAACAAATAGGTTCTGATGCTGGCAGCTTTCTGAGCTGTTGCTGAGAACATAAAGGCTGCTCTGTCTTTCTCTGTGATAAATATACAGCAGTATTTAACTCATAACTAGATAAGGCACACCGAGATGGCTCAGCAGAGGAGGTGTCTGGTACTGGTTTTTAATTGTTTTTAATATTGATTAATACACTTCTCCTTTTTTTAATTTATGTTTTTCAGCTCTAGTGGTGCATTGAATAATTGACAAATAAAATTGCAATATTTTTAAAGTGCACAAACTGATGATTGGATAAGTCTCTCCTTTCTTTACTGAGTTCATAAGACACAAATACATAAATTTAATAATAGCAATTCAAATGAGGTTACTAATTAGAGAAATAGTTTAAAGAAAAGATGTAGCAAGATTCTAAGTGTTCACTCATGGTCAGGTTCTCCTCCACATTTCCCAGCTGTCACAGGCCAAGGTCATGGACTAACTTGGGACAACAAGATGATGAACAGAGGTGATCTAGGCCATTTCTGGTCTGACACTTAAAATCATCCCACAAGATTCCCTAGTTCTCTTTTTCCTTTGTGATGACCATGGAGGTCATGTTCTAGTTGGCATGTGTTCAAAATGTAGGAGGGCCACCTACTCTGTATCAGGCATTATGTGACTCAAAAAATAAGCTCTAATTGTGTCAAGTCGTGGATTTTTCTGGGTTGTATTGTTATTGTAGCAAAGGCTATCCTAACGTGGCTAATACACAAATCAGATGAGATCACCTTATCAGGAAAGACTAGGTCTTT
Source organism: Tonatia bakeri (assembly GCA_004024845.1). NCBI lineage: Eukaryota > Metazoa > Chordata > Mammalia > Chiroptera > Phyllostomidae > Tonatia > Tonatia bakeri. The sequence continues at coordinate 59,206 of PVIA01004382.1, forward strand.
TACAAGCCTCCCGAGATAGCAGACATTTGAATGAGAGAGGAGGGTTTCCTATCTCAGAGCTGTCTAGGCAAAGGTCTGCCTTGGCCTTCTGGTCATAGTCTATATACCCATAGAAATTTCCAGAGGTCTTTGCATTTATTTATTATTGAGAAACTGTAGGGAACTGATCTGCCTGGCAATGGCAATTGTAGCTCAGCCCTATGGGAAAGCCCATAAGCACGTGGTGGCACGCAGGATGCCAAACCCACAGACAGGTTCTGCTGTGGGTAACCAGGCCTACATTATACCTAGGTTGCTCTGTGACGTGCTCTTGCTAAAACTCCCTCACCCTGAGTTGAGGCAGTGAATGCTTACTGCACATCTTTAAAGTAACTTCTGGAAGTTTGTGCTAATTCTCCCAAGGATTGAAGTGTAACCAGACCAATTACTCTTATCGTTCCCTTGCATTTGCAACATTTTTTCCTTGTTAATCTGTAAGAAGTAATCAGTAACATCCTTTCCATTGCTATCTGTAAAAAGTAATTACCTAAAGCAAACCTAAGTATAATGAAGGAAAACCTTCTTTGATGTATGCTATTAGAAAGCCAATAAAGGCCTGTCCAGGCAAGGGTCGGCACACTCTGTCCTTGAGAGACTGGCCCGGCGGCTCCGAGGCGTTCTCCTCTTGAGAGAGTAGCCATGCTATCCCTTTTTCTCCACAGGACTCGGTAGTCCGTGTGGATTTGTCTAATCTCATCCGCAACGCAGAGGACACTGCAGGCTGGTGTCTGCATCAAGGAACCTAGGCTACAATAATAGGCTTCCAACCAAGGCTGTGGCTATCATTTGATGGCAATCCAAAGAATGACTATTTTATGTAAAATTTACTCAAGTGATGGAGTTTTCCAAAGCCATACTAGCCAAGAGTAAACTATCGTTGTGATCTCAGTAACTTCCTGTGTTTCCCTATGGTGTAGACCCTGTGAAAATCTCTCGAAGTGTTGCTGGGGGGTTTCTAGAGGGTACCCATGTACAGTAATGAACAAGTCTGGTCATCTATAGCTATCAAATGGAATCGCCCACTTTTCTCTCTTCTTTGGTGCCAGATCCCTCCGCTGGGTCCTATCATTTCCTCCAGGTATTCCTTCCTGCTTACCCTGAACATTGCAGCTGATGAGTATGTCTGAGGTCATCAGGGGCCATCAGAAGCTGGGTGTTACTTCTGTTTTTGCTGGGCACAGTGAGAACACAGTGTGCTCTGAGTCACCTCCCCTTCAATCACTAAGTTGAGCTTTTGTCTCATTCTTTCAACTCAGAATAATTTTTACACAGAGGACGTGACATATGTCAGGATCACCGGATCTGGCAGTATTTTAGGGTTCATTGTGAGCCTTCTATTGAACCTATAATTATCAGTCACTTCAACATTTTCTTAATGTTGGTGTTAGAAGATTATTAAACTGCACCAGGAGATTCTTATCCATTTTTCTTTGCTCACTCACTCTCTGGATCCTGAGCTCCTTCCATTTCGTCTGCCTGGCTTCACGGGGGATGGGATCTTGTGGAGATTAGGAAGCTGGTGTGTAGGGAATTTTGGGTCTCCTACTGGACCACAGTTTGTATAGTATCTTCCTACTACCCACCAATTACAAACAGAGCCTCGGGCTCAATGGCACACCATGAGTCTGGAGTTATATCTTGCTGTCTTCAGTCTTTCCCAACCAGTCTCCATGCAGTACGCCTCATCTCAGTCTGCTTCCTGAAAACATCGGTGGCAGCAAGCTGTGTGAGAAGGCAGGCCCTGCTTAGGATTGCCCGTGTTGTTGTCATCCTAGTTAAAACACTCAGGATAACCAGTAGTACATATGTTTTGCAGGGGTTAATAAACAAGCCAGTGCTTTAAAAAAACCAATTAATATCTAAGAATCCCCCTCAACGATGTTTTTGCCCATGTACAAATATGCAGAGCCTTATTTGACCTATTTCCTCATCAGCAGAGGATGTATTTTGCTGAGCTCAGTTTCCCTATGTGCAAAGCATCTAAAAGATTGCTTACAAACATTATTTCCTGTTTCTCATGACATCCCCGTGGACTAAACATGGTTTCTCTCTTTGATAGAAAAGGAGACTGAAGTTTAGATAATCTAATTGCTCAGGCCAAAGAAATAGATGTAAACCCTGAAACTGAAATGCACTTCTGCCTTTGTCCAAAGCCTATGTACCCCACCCCTTAAAAAAGAAAAGACTGTACTATATTATTGTAGAGAATGTTTCTAGATTATGCAACCATGCCAGGGTTTACTATTAAGGTCAGAGTAGGCTTGAGCACCATCCGCCCTGGTCTCCTCCACAGTCTCTGCCTCTTATTCTTTCTGGTCTTGGGCTGCAGGAGTAGGAGTGGGGGATTTAAAAAAACAAACAAACAAACTGGATCTAATATACCCACACATCTCTAAAGGTTAAAAAATAATTCTCAGGAAAATCCATGTTATAAAAGAGAGGCATTTCCCAACTTGAAATATACTCTGTATGGATTTCTCCCACCCACAATGTAGATATAAAACAATTATTTAATTAATAAATACTGTCACTAGCTTCTTTTTTTATGTACATGCTTTCAAACTCACCTACTTTTTCACTTTGTACTTTCCCTTGCTCTGTCCAACCATATGATAGAAATTGGACTGATAAAAAAAAACCCTTGCTCCTTATTCAAAGACCTAGTCAAATCTTTGAAATCATTGCCTAAAAATCAAAAAGAAGTAGTAATAGAGGCACATACTTTCCAAAATTAAAATAACATAGAAGGAGATCAACAAACTAAACTCATTCATCTCAACCTTAAGTCTAAATCTTGAGAGATAACTACTTTTATTTATTGATCTTTTTTCATTCTTTTGATGGCTACTAGCATTACATAAGAATTATGCTTCTGCCTTTTTTCCTCTTAATTTCTCAACTCTAGGTATTATCTATTGGCTGCCCACTAAGAAAGATGAAGGATTTTGCATACTTACAATGATTATTTTCTACATGCCCTCCTTCCAATAGTTGTAGTGCATTCGCTGGGGGAAGGGAGAGGAGAAGACTGGCGTCTGCCCCCCTACCCCACTGGTGGTCCTCTCAACAGTTACCCTGATGTCTGCCCCCTGACCCACTTCTTTTCTCCGCTGGTTGACTCAGAGCTTGGCATCACTTCTTGAAGCTTGTGTCAGTCAAGGGTTTTGTCCGGAAAAGAGAACTCATGCCAGGAAGTTCAATGGAGGGAATTTAATTAGCTGAATTAATTACAAAGGTCTTGGAAGAGCTGACAGAGCAAACAGGATGATGAAGCAACTCAGAGTTCAGAACCAGAGGGGTAATAAACGGTGAGGTTCTCAGAGTTTAGCAGCTCAGGTTTCCCCTTCCCGGGTGTTGGACATCCGGAGTAGGGTCACCCTGCTGGAGCAAAGCCTCCAGGTAGGAACTGGAACCATGCAGTAGATATAGTTACCAAAGGAGACACTGTTCAGGGCTGAGAAAGAGGGTGAGACATACCCTGGCTTCTCCCTTCTTTTCATCTGCCAGGCTCTTGTCAGTGCCTCCCATTGGTCGAAACTAGCCAGAAGCCAGTTTGGCAAGGAAGTCTGGAAAATGTAGATCGTCGAGGTCAGTAGTCTGAGAGAGAGCAGGGAGAGGACTGGAAATGGATCTGAGAGAAAACGAGTGGATGATGGTGTTAGGGGTTGAATTGTGTCCCCCCAAAGTTCTACTCTTCCAGGACCTCACAATGTGACCTTATTTGGAAATAGGGTCATTGAAGATATAATTAGTTAGGTTAAGATGAAGTCATACTCCAGTAGGGTGGGCTTTTAATTTACTATGACTGGTGTCCTTGTATGTAGAAGAAAAACGCAGAGACAGAAAGGAAGAATACCATGTAACAGCAGAGACAGAGATTGGAGTGATGCATTGACAAGGCAAGGGCCTTCAGTGATCAGTGGCTGTCTTTGGAAGCGAGGAGGCATGAAAACAGACTCTTCCGCATACCCCTCCGAGGGAGCCAACCCTGCGAGCACCTTAATTTCAGACTTTTAGCTTCCGGAACTCTGAGAAAATGTATTTGTGCTGCTCTAAGCCACTCAGTTTGTGGTACTTTCGTTATTGCAGCCCTTGGAAACTGATACAGGTTGGCACAGGGTTTTTCTGGGGACAGTGTGCTCACTTTTTATGTGTATTCTGGCCTACATGTTTCTCAGCAATGATTTTATAGCAATATAATCCCATATAATACCTTTTGGTTTTCAAAAACAGGTCAAAACCTCTGCCCCACTCGGCTCAGGATTGTTATGGACTTATCCCACCTTATTCAAGTGTCACTGAAAGGGAATTCCATGAAGGAGGGCAAGTGAACAGAAGCACTCCATCTGCCATCCTAAAGCAGAGCCCTGCAGCCCAGCGTGGGTCCGGTTCAATGATTAGGGCTCCCCTGTCTCCTCCCATTCAGCGATGGGCTCTTCCAATCACACATAAGGAGACTATGAGGTCTATCAAATACAAAACAAGGTTTTAGACGGAAGAAATCCCTCCACTTTCTTTACTGAAGAAGGGACGTTTGAATTTCGATTCACTGGTTGATATAAATTATCAAGTGAATTGGAATACTGGAGCTTATCTGTAAAGATAGCTATCTCATCTATAGAGACCTTTTATGTCTGTCCTGAAGATTTATATCATTAATGTCCCATGGTTCATTGTTAATGTTTTTGAGGACAAGATGATTTAGTGTTCCTTATAATATGTTCTACTCTTTCTCACAGCTCATCAAATTGTTTCTAGAACTAAGAGTTCTTAGAAAGCAAACAGCAGTAACAGCAGCAACAAACACAAAACCATGTGGTACCAACAGCCTGAAACACGGCTGACCACCGACACTCTGAAAAAATCACTGGTTGTGTGCCTACAGACACCGCAGGTTTAATGGGGCCACGGAACCACAAGGTCAAAAACTCCCATATATTCTTATCATGGGTGCTGACTCAGCTATTTAGTAATTGCTTACAATATTCTTGGACGATGGGAAAAAAGTAAGAGTAGCTTTCCGATATATGATATTCCCTCAAAATGACTAATCCCAAGGATTTAGAGAATATAAAACCATTATTTTCAATGGCGTCCGTACCCGGACTCATGGTATTAAAGAGGATGGTTTTTAAGATCTAAAAGAAAAGAAAAAAACAGAGTTATCCAGATCCTCTCTCTTAGCTGTTTTAAATTATTTTTCTCCACCTCCATGGCAGTAAAATGATTTCCAGTGGAAACACTCCTTAAAAAGCTACATTTTGATTTTCTGCTTGTGGGAGAAGGAGAAAGCCGGGACTTATTTTAAGGATTCTCTCAACAAGACTTTCTGTGTGTGATCTCAGAGAGTTCTGCACACATTTGCTCATTTTCCTGGCTTTGTGTAGAATGGATTTAGTTGGGTGATAAAAATCGTACTTGTTTCTAAGGCTTGAGCTGGTTAAATTTGCTTGATTTTATTTGAAAGTTGTGATCTTTACAATAATTGCATGTTGTTTTCCAGCTTCTGAGGTGTCTGTGCCTGAAACTTGTAATGCTTTGTGGATGAGAGCTCTCAGAAAACTTAGCCTCAGGGAGCCCCCAAACAGACGACTGGTCCTACTATGCTGAGGTCGCGTTCCAGGAAGAGCAGAGATTCAGTGCCTAAGAGCATGTCCCCAAGTTTCTCATGGTCATCTCCAGTTCCATGTCCAAGTTCATGCCAGAGTGCAGGCTGTTAGCTTACTGGAGAGGCATGTCCATCTGGCAGAACTCCAGGTTCACCCCTCTGCCCCTTGTAAATGCTGGTGACAGTCCCCTGGGCTTTAGTCCATGGAGTCCTGGGACCTTGACTCAGACTCTCCCTAACTTACACTCTGTTTCTCCTAAGCCTAGAGCTCCAGACTCAGTTTCCCGATACTTTCTCATCTCCTTCTACGCCATTGTGCTCAAGGTGTCTTGCCTTTTGCTCTAGAGTTTCATTAGTCAGTCACTTAACAAAAATTTAGAGAGTGCTTGCCTTGTGTGTTGCCCTTTGCTAAAGCATCAGAGAGTTACCAAGAAATATGTAATAAGGTAACTTTTCAAAAACATAGCAGTTCCAATTCTCAGTAGCTATATATAAGTGTGCTTATTTTCCTACATCCTTATCAGCACTGGAAGTTATTCCTTTTTTCCCAGTTTTTGCCAATATAACAAGTTAAAAGAGATCATTAGTATTGCTTTAGTTTTAATTTCCCTGAATCCATTCAAAGTTGTTCATTGTACATTTATTGGTCATTTGGAGATCCTTGTCTGTGAATTACTTGTTTATATCCTTTGTCCATTTTTCTAATGGTTTGTTTGTTCTTTTCCTTTTTGACTTGTAGGCACTTTTTTTTTTGCATGTTAGAGATATTACCTTATGCCTGCTAGGCAAAGAGTAAATATTTTTCTAGTCTACTCTTTGTCTTTTAAATGGCAAAAGAAATAAACAGTTTTTTTTACAATTAATATAATCAAATATGCCTTTGCTTTCTGACTTTCTTGTGCAGAAAAGTCTCCCCCATTTAGGGAGTTTATTTTCTGAACTTGGTTCAACATTTCAGGAGCACACACTTTCGAGGGCCTGCAGTTGGAGACGCACCGGGCTCAGAGGGAGCGAGAGGAGTATCCGCGGAGGCCAGATGCCGAGGGGAAACAGCACAGAGCGTGCAGAGGTGGAGAGCAGGGAAGTCACGTGGATCTTAGTGTGAGCACCACTGCTTAGGTGGGAATTCTGGGTGGGCGCTGCTGGGAGTTTAGATGAGTTACTTAATCTTCTCTTCTGTAGAGAAGGGAGTTTTAGTGTCTACTTCATTTGCTTAGTGCAAATACTAACAAGTAACAACAAGTGCATGTAAAGCATTAGCAGAGGGTTTAGCACACGGCAAGTGATAACCATCGTTATTAGTGCAGGAAAAGTGGGAGAGAACTTTAGAAGGATAGACTGGGTTTAAAGAGATCGGATTTTAATTTGCGGGGATGGCAAATTTGGTAGCAGAGGTGTAATTTGGGATAAGCTACATTAAATAAAAATTCCTCTCTCTTAAAGGACCTTTGGTGTCCTAAATGCCATATTTATGTTTATATACTTTTGTCTCGATAATCTTGTCTCAAAAAGGAAAAAAAATCCAATCATTTGAAAAGTTATTGTGATTTGGTCAGATTTTGATTATTTTATCAATCCACATCTAATTTTAGGTGAAGAATTTTGTCTCATAGTCAAAAACATATTTTGTCCTAAAATAATATAAAACTCTCCAACTTGAAGTTTTACGATTTTATCTGCAGGGATCTAAGTGTCATTAACTCAGCTAAGAGTATTTGAGGGTCCTCTCCCTGGCTCTCACCACATCTGTACAGGCAAATAGGAGGTCACCTTACAGTAGCATGTGTACACCTTCCCCATCTGTTGTGGACTGATGTTCGTTCCCTCCGTATTCATATGCTGAAGACCTAACCTCTGCTGTGACTGTCATGGGAGAAAGGGCTTTCCTGGAAGTAATTAAGGTTAAACGAGGTCATAAGAGTGGGATCTCAATTTAATGGAATTAGTGTATCTGTAAGAAGAGGCATCAGAGAGCTTGCCATACCTCTCAGCACACACACAAAGACCACGTGAGCGTGCAGGGAGGTGGCGGCTGCCAGCAAGCCAGGAGCAGAGGCCTCAGAATGTGGCAACTGGATCATTAGCTTCCAGCCTCCAGAACTGTGAGAAAAGAGAAGTCCATTGCTTAAGGCCCCCAGCCCGTGGTGCTTTGTTACGGTAGCCTGAGCTGACTAATGCAACATTCTAACAAGTGCTGACATCCAGAGTCAAATACTCATTCTCTATGTGGATACTAGGGGTTATTTTAATCCAAGTTAAAATGGTATTAAGGATGGAATTTCCACTCCTCCACTCCTCCCAAACCAAGGAAAAGATGTCTCCAAGGAAAAGATGTCTAGAGCCCGAATTCCAGGGAAGAACACAGAAACACGCTTTCTTCCAGTTCAGCGTGTCTCTCCCTCCCGCCCAAAGTGTGGGAGAACGTGGACCAGGAAACCACACGGTCAAGTAAACCAAATGCTTGGCAGAGTTATAACACATGGAGAAGATACGTCTCACCATTACCTCGGCTTCTTGAAGTCCCAGTGACAGTCTCCTCGGAGAGGTGACTTGGACTGACTCCTGAGCTGCTCCTCCTCCCTGCTGGGGTTCTTGTTTCAGGGCACGCTCGAGAGACTGGGTATACAAGAGGACAATGGCCAGACCACAGAGGAAAAGAGAACTCTGACCAGTGAACTGCCTAGGAAACCAAGCCCTTTACCTACAATGAAAACGCCCCGGAAGCAGCCTGCTATAAGTGACCTGCGGATTGCTATCTCCAGGAACGATCTAGGAAGCCATAGAATGACTTCTACAGCAATTGGCCTCAAGTGGCTGGAGTTTGGTTAATAGCTGACCTCTTCCCTAATTTTTATCACTGCTTCCAACTTGGGACCCACCAGAGAAAGCCAAATATGCACCCCACAACCAATGCCAGGGATGCCTCCCCTCCAGTTTGAGCACCTATAGCTTCCCGTGCCCATAGCCTCTGTCAGGGAACCCCCAAAGCCTTCCCTTTTTTCCACAAAAGCTTTCTGGATCCTCTGTCAAAATGCAAATGACAGTGGCTGATTCCCTTCTTGTAGCAGCTCTGAATAAATAGCCTTGGATTGTTCTAATTTACATGGTCTTTGCTTACTTCCACAGTTGGGTCCTTAGATGATCTGAGAGATTCATTTCTTCTCTAATTGTGCTCTGAAACCCTTTCTCTTACGTTTATGACGAAGACAGTTTCTTTTTTCTCCATGATTGTAAATTGGGAAGGTGCACAAGGTGCAGTGTAAAAAAAACTCATGCCAGACTTTTGTGAAAACATAAACTGCTCCTTAGCACGAGGAAGAAGTACACCAAGCCTCAAAAAGAGAAAATTACCCCATTTTGGGGTAAAGGGGGACTTTGAATACAGCACACAGGGCTCACATCCCCAGAGTGATTGTTCTGGGGCAGTGATGTGCCTGCGGGCCCCCACCACCTGTTCCTGTTCTCTCCCATCCCCCTGCCAGTTTTTCAAAGGTATTTATAGTACTTAAGCCTGTGTTTCTGAGTTCCTGGATCTGACCCCTGGCAGTCCAAAGCTTCCCTGTCTTCACTGGTGCCATTGTCTGTTACACTACACTGGTTGTGTGGCCTCCGGGGTGTCCCCTTGGGAACTGGGCATGCCATCTAGGTACTTGTTTTGCTCAAGCCAGTGCAAGAGGCATGAGGAATGCCTCAAAGGAGGCTTTCACACTGCTGATCTTGGCAGTTCTGCTGTTTTGAAAGACAACAGAACAGTGGGAAGGAGGAAAATTTCATTCCCTTAGAGCTTCTCTGCTTAGCTCTGGAAACAATAGTAATGCAGTGCATTTGGGGGAGAGGGGGGAACTGTTTGAACCGGGTTGTCAGCTGCATGGCTTGGAATAAGGTTTGTTTTTTTTAAACAAACCAAAACATCAACCAGAAAAAAACCTCTCCACTAAATTCAGGCCAACTCAACACTCATTTTAGCTTGCTTTTCCCCCTCGTTAATATGAATGAATAATTAACTTGTTAGAGTTAGGTATTGCTAATAAATAGAAATCCATTTAAATGAATTTGAACCTGTGGTATTTTTGATTTAACCCTATAATCTACTTCACTGATAAATTCTAAGTGGCTTGATGGAAAATGAAGGTTCCCAGGTGCTATTTGCTGTTCTATGGCTCGTCTCTTTTGTTGATAGGTGGGGAGGGGGCAATTCTCTGGGATTATCTCAGTTCAACCTACCCAAACACCAGCACTCAGCAGCGGCTCAACAGAACACTGTGTTTTGATTCATTAGCAGTTTTCTAGGAGGATACTGTCCATGGCTGGACAAGTAATAGTAATCTAGAGTTAGGAAATACAAGAGTCAACACAGACCCAATGTACCAACTTATGCTTGTTCATCTTTATTTTTTAAAAAAGATTTATTTATTTATTTATTTTTAGAGAGAGGGGGGAGGGAGAAAGAGAAGTAGAGAAACATCAATGTGTGGTTGCCTCTCACACACCCTGAACTGGGGACCGGCCTGCAATCCAGGCATGTGCCGACCATGAATTGTTCTGGGGACCCTTTGAGGATGCAGGTTGGTGCTCAATCCACTGAGCCACTCCCACCAGGGCTCCTTGTTCACCTTTAGATATTGGCCAGGCAACTACCACAGACTGGAGACATTGGCTGCAATCCAATGACAGTGTGGATCAGAAATTGTGGCCCCTCCCTTTCTGTGTAGCTATCTCTTGTAACTCAAGAATGCTCTTTAAAGCTGTCTAGCTATTATAAACAGCACACAGACTTTTAAGGAGAAGGGTCTGGAAAGTAAGTACAATTAATGGGAAAAATAAAATAAGTAACCTTTCAGCATATTACCCCAACATTACACCCTGAGTGTGGAAGGGAGTGGGTGGCCGATGTCCCCTAAGTGACTGTCAGCAGGTCAAGTACTCTCAGAGTACAGGAAAAATGTATAAAACAGGCCTTCATTTTGAACTTGAATTATACATTCTACTCTCCGCTCTACTTTAGGCATTTGCCTATTCCGGGTGCTTCCCTAGTTTCTCATGGGCAGGCCTGGTAATTGGTTCCTTGGTATCCATGTGGCCACCCCTGCAACCAGTCACTGCCTCTGACCCTCACCATTACCACTTTCCCATGGCCTCTCAAATCTTGGAATATTCTTTGCTCCTGACAAAGTTTCTCTCTTCAATTAAGCTTTACCAAGGCACTTCTTGAGTGTTCTTTTCGAATAGGCCTTGTCCTTGACCCTGTCCTTGGCAGGCTGAGTCCGGTTTTAGCAAGGAATCTTGCTAAGGCAGTTTGTCAAGAATTGCCCCACACTTGGTATCCAATCAAGCTCCACTTCCCTCTAGCCACCATTGATACCCAACCCAGTTCCTCGTAGTAATTTTCCATCCATTGCCCATTGGCTATAAATTCCCACATGTTCCTGTTACTCAGAGTTGAGTTCTCTCTCTCTCCCCTGTTGCAGTAGTCTTGAACAAAGTCCTTCTTGCTGTATTTAACAAGTGTCAGGATAATTTCTCTCCAATACCCCTTAATCTCAGGGTCCCACCTGTTCTGCATAGGGAGTTCTCTGTGTTCTTCAGTTTTCCAGCCTTTTTTCCTGATTAATCTGGCATCTCACTGCTGGGTGCTGGGGCATCAGATCCTGCAGAATGGAGGAGAGGAGAGAAAAAGAGGCTTTCTCAGTGATTTCTTCTCTGGGTCTGGAGGGAAGAGTAATCAGAGCGATGCTACTGCTCAGTTTCACAGCTCTATGGTGTCCGCCTTGCTTTCTTTTGCTAATAGAGTTCCTGCCTTTTTAGTAACTGTGGTCTGAGCTCCCAGGAGTAAAAATGAAGGAGGAAGAAAAACAACTTCCATTTGTGCTGCTGAAAGAACTCATCCTGTGACATTGAAACATGCCCTCTGTGTGGAATGAAATGAGAAATGAAGTGATTTGAAACTGGTACAATGAAAACAACCAAAATGCCTTGCTAATTATTGATGCTGTGGACACAATGTAGGTTTGAGGTCAGATGGACCTAAATTTAAAGCCTAGCTCCCCATTTACCTTGTTAGGACCTTAAGCAAGCAGGTTAACTATATAATTTGTTATAAAGTTCACTAGTTCTTTTCTGTGCAGTCTGATGATTACATTGAATGGTGTTTTCATTTTGTATTTTATTTTCATTTCTAGCATTTTACTGGATTCTTCTTAATAGTTTCCCATTCTGCTGAAATTCCTCATCTCTTTATATACATTGTCTAATTTGTTCCACTATATCCTCTAATATATTTATTATAGCTGTTTTAAAAGTTATTGTGTGATAATCCCACCATCAGGGCTATCTTTGGGTCTACTTCAAATGACTATGTTTTCTCTTGATCATGGCCACATTATTTTTCCTTCTTTACAGGTTTTAGACTTTGTGATTCTATGCCAAAAATAAACAAGTAAACAAACAAATGAACCTGTGTCTAAAGGAGCAAGAAAGAATGCTGTAAATAGTATTAACCCTAAAAATGATAGCTTGCCTCTTTTTCTCAGGTTGCTAGTGAGGGGGCCAAGTCAATCTACTGTAGTAGGATTCATTCTCCCACTGACTTCAGACCTTTTGAGGCAAGAACAGGATTTTCCCTTCAGCAAGGCTTGGGTCCTGAGCACTGCTGAGCTCCCATCATTGTCTTTACAATTGAGCATCCAGCCACCGACTTTCCAAACCACACAAGATTGCTTTCTGCTTTACAAGCTGGTTGCCAACTTTTGGGGTTTCTGTAGAGTTCTCCTTGCTCCCAGTCCAACTCCTAGACTTTTCTGCCCTTGGGAGATCTGTGTTCTCTGTCCCACATCAGACTTCGGAGGGTCACTGTCACTACAGGGCACTTGCTGAAGGTTGAGAGTATCTCTGAAGGCTTTCTCTTGCTCCTCCTGCCCACTGTCAGACTTTCGGGGCTGCTGCTGTATCTTCAGGGAAGGCCTAGTGTGCTTTCCATGGCTTCCTCTTCACTCTTCAGCCCTTCCTCTAGCCTGCAGCACACCACTGCCTAGTATTCTGAGAAGGACTTCTACCTCAGAGGAAGTCTCTCTTTGAGCTCTTTTCCTGCCTCCAGTCTTGGGAAAACTTTCTCATGAGCCTGATGGAGGCCTGTGGGAAGGAGTTGGCTTTCTGGCTGATGCTACTCAGGACTCCAGTCCCTCTTGTGAGCATACGTGACTCTTCCTGCTCCTCTGCCAAGTATGAAAGCTGTTATGGACATCTCCCTTCCCAAGCAGAATTTGTCACTTGCTGAAATGAAGTTCATTTAAGTTCGACTTTTTAATAATTATGATTTTTGTAGCTTATTTTATTTTCATTGTTAGGGTCACCGAAGTGTTTTTAAACTTTTTTTTTTTAGATTTCATTTTATTTATTTTTAGAGAGATGGAAGGGAGGGAGAAGGAGGGGGAGAGAAACATTGATGTGTGAGAAATACATTGACCAGTTGCCTCTTGCACACCCCCAACCAGGGACCTGGCCCACAACCCAGGCAGGCATGTGCCCTGACTGAGAATTGACCTGGCAACCCTTTGGTTCACAGGCCAGTGCTCAATCCACAGAGCCACACCAGCCAGGGCTAAACTTTCTTAAAACAACATTCTAAAACAAACAAAAAAAATCTCATATGAAACCTGAATACATAAAACAAAGGAAAGCTGACTATTCTGTTAAAACACACTTGGCGTGGGGGAGGGGGTGTTCTCACAGGCTCTTCCATTAGTCTCTGCAATGATCCCTTAGAAAAAAATTTCAAGTTATTTGAAAATTACTGGTCTGATCATCAAGTATTAATCTTTTGTTTGGGGTTCTAGTCTTAACTGTATAGTTTGGTTTTCTCTGTATTTTCAATGTCTAATACTCTTTCTTTTTTATATACCTCTGCATAGATGGTTTCCATAGGATTCTTGTCTCTCTCCCAATTTAAATCACTTACTCTCGAGAGTCCAGCTCACCCTTAAGGATATTTACATCTCTAGAACTGTTATAACACTTACAATTTGGGCTATCCAATTTAGACATGTCGCCTGTGGTTTTCTTCTCTGGTTTGGTGAGTGTTCCTCTTGGCTCTCCAGCTGGACGTCCTTCCTCTAGACAAGCTTTGTGTTGGAACCTGTCTTATGTCTTGTTTGGGCTGGGAAGAATAGGCAGATTATATATATTTGCTGCTGGCACCATTAAGGAAGTATGAAGCAGTCTTTTGGTTGATGACTCTATGTTAACCAGAAATATTCTATGTTCATAATTGAACATCTTTACACCCAAGTCCACTTAGTTTCTGCTTACAATGAGCCTTATTTCAGATCACTGTCAGCCCTTCTGTCTCAGGTTTGCTTCCACAACTAGGCCACGGGATGCTGGGGTTCTGTTTCTTCCACCCGTCGTCCTCTGAGCTGATCAGTTCACCCACAGTGGCCTGGTGCTCCCTCAAGCCTTGCCTCAGTGGGGAGACGGGCTGCCTTCCAGAACCACACTTCAGGGGGATTAATGCAGCTAGAAGAGGCACCATCTGAGAGTGTGTCTTTTCCCTGATATGCCCTGAGCTGTCACTGACACAACTGGCCTATAGCAAGGTGGCACCTAGAATATCTAGGCCAGCTCTCAACATGTAATTGCGAGGATTTAGAATGGGTGTGTTACTTTTGATTCGGTCTGATTGTTTTACCCAGAAACAGCTATTTCCAGACATCTCAGATTCCAAGAGATTTCTGAAAGAAGGGATGCCTTCCTCCAATCCCTGGGAAAAATCAGACAACTTTCACCTTTTCCTTCTCTGGGAAAATTCAGCCATCATTTTCCTCAAATACTTTCTTTTTGAATCTTGGGGTCTATGGTAATAACAATACCTCTCTGAGAGAGTTGTTATGAAGATTTAAAAAGACATCAGCCTTGTTTAAATTCTATGCAGGTTTTTCAATATGCATGTTTTCCAAGGTTTTTCATGCATGTTATGCATGTATATTATGCATGTTCTTATGCACATGTTATGCATGCTTTTTCAAGCCTTTGTATGAGGTAATTGGGGCCGAAGGAAACATAAATCAATACCAACTGTCTGTTTTGCTTAGAGGATCCAGACTTTGGGAAGTATAGCTCCAAGTCTTAGGATCATAGACTGAATCCTCATTACAGTGTTCAGATCAAATCTGTGGCAAGCACATCTGGAACAGGGGTCCACAGGCCTTGAAGTGGCAAGGACGTGAGGGTTAGGTAGTGAAAGACCCGAATGTGTATACTTCTAACTTGAGAGGACTTATTATTATATTGTCAGGGCACTCTACGCTAAAATTTTCTTAAACTAAAGTTTCTTTTATCAGGCATACGTATCTTCCATAAAAAACCAATCCCCTCTGACTCTTTTAGTATTATTCAAGCCTGTGCATCCATTCTGTTTTCATTAAATCATCTGCCCAGTTGGCATTCCACAACTCTGAGCTACACACTGATCAAAGCTGAAATTCAAAATCTACCCAGTAATCAGTTGGTAGACTGGGCCTGTATTAAACAACTCAAAATGAAATGCGTTTTGGGGTGTGTGTAACTTTAAGCCCAGCTTTAACCTTTCATTAACTGGGTGAGTCCTGCCCTCTGGTAATGGGTGTGGGCACAGGTAGTCAAATTACTGTGTGGATCTCTAGGAAGTTTACAGTAAGACAGTGTGTTCTCTCCCCTGCTTGGCAAAGGGGGTTATTGTTCAAATTCCCTGGGACTTGGGTTGTGCTATTTGGGCACTTTATCATCTCCATTCTGAAATGGAGCCTCTTAGGTAGCGGAAGGGCTGAAACCTTGGCTGGCAGCTGCAGTGGAGCAAAACTGCTTTCTTACCAGCTCAATGGGTGAGGGGATTTACTGCTCACGTAGATAAGATTCAATGTAGTTAGACGTTGTCAACACTTTCTGGTGTAAAGACAGTGCCCTTCCTTGACTTTGCTGAGGAAAAACCAGATCTCATCATATTAACTTTCATTTCTCAACTATAGCTCCTGAAGCATCTTTTCTCATAAAAAGGGCTGAGATATTAGTCTCTCAAGGTCCCTATTGCTGGGCAGACTTAGGTGTGTAATCTCATATGCAGTTTACTTGCTCACGCATGGACAGGTTTACAAATGCATGCATTATTTTAAATGTACATACAGAGGAAATGAGGCATATTTGCAGGAAATAAGTATTTACTACTTAATGGCATTAGTATCAGCTTGGATTGTAATGACAGGGGCTCCTGGATGTTCCCCAAGGAAGAAGCAAACTAAGCTGCACTGTAGCCAGTTTGTGCTTGACCTTGTTTTCCTTTTAGGTGGCCATTCTTTCAACACTTGGTGCGAGCACTGTGCTGGGTGCTGGAGGCTTATCTTGGAAAGCACAGGTTGCCCTAGGAAGAGATTACAGCGAAATGGAAGAGACAAAAGAGGCAGGTAATTGCTGTACAGCAGGAAAGAGGGAGGTGGAGAAGCACAACAGAGGGATTCGGCCTCTGGGCAGGGCCCTGGAAAGGAGGAGGCCTGGAGGAAGTGACCACAGCTTTATGGTGCAATATTGGACATCATAAGGCTACCCATTCCCCCATTCCTATTCTTTAACAATATTTTCAGGTTTTTCTATGTTTATTATTTTATAAAAACTTTGTTTTATTAATATTCAAATCTGGACTACATGGAACTTACCGAAGAATTTAGGAAGAAGCGCTTCCTTTATCAGATTGAGTTTTCTTATATAGGAACATTATTCTTCCCTCCATTTGTTCACTCCATTTGTTTTTAAAAATGGTTTTTAACAGAGTTATAAATGTATGTACACACTTGCCTTGTTATGATTACTCCTAAGTCTTTTCTGTATATATATTTTTTATTATTGTGATTGGGATTTTTTCCATTATATTTTATAGCTGATTAATTATGGTAAATAAGAAAGCTAGTGAATTTTGGATAGTTATTTTTCACCTGGCCAGAGAGAGCTCACACCAGCCATAGGTGAGTTCTCCTAGGTACAGACTGCTGCAGGTCAGAGCTACGAAGGCCCTGCAGGGTTGTCCTGAACAGAGGCAAGGAGGCCAGGCCTTTGTACACCTACGCTGACCACTCACTGGATGTGGGCTGTGCTTGGGAAGGGGGTGTTAGATGTGCTAGGCAGTTCACTTCAGCAGAAGGCAACTCCAAAAGTTCTCAGAAGTCGATACTCCAAGCTGGTGGGGGATGGAATGCCTAGATGCCGAGAGGGAGAGTGGACAGAGCCTCATAGCATCCACCACACTGGTGTTTTAGTGTTTCTGATCCCTAACAGACTGCAGTGCAGGACACCGACAGCACTGATCAGCCCAGCAGGTCACAACGTGTAGGCCCAGTCCTTTATCTTTAGAAGGTATTTAAATTTCCCTGTTAAAGACGCATAAACACATTTCACTGTGAGGATGGCATACATAATATTTTTTTTTTTGAAAACAGATAGCCCTCACTGTGAACTCACTTTGTTGTTCCTTGGAGAATTAAATAATATTTATGTTCAGCATAGGGAAAGTTACCAAAAATAAAAGAGCGGGGTTTTAGTCCAAATATTACTGCATAAAATTTTTGAATGCATTAACTATTTCAGACCCACTGGAAAAAAAATCCCACCTCCCTTACAACATATACTCAAAGGAAGACTTACTTGTAACAATTTATTTGCTTTCCTCCTCAATTTATTATAATTTACAGAAAATAAAATACATTTACTTTAAGTGTAGAGTATGATGACTTTTAACAGTATAGACCCATTTAATTCTTCTTCTTATTTTACGTATTTTTATCTGAATAGTCAGTAGCAAAAATAATGACAGATGTGTCTCATTCTGACTTGATCCACTTTCACAGATTTCACAGATCGTTAAATTCACTACCATGTAAAGTCTGACGTGTATACACCCATGTAATCACCACTACAATGAATATATGTAACATTTCCATCGCTCCCCTCCCAGCCCATCCTCCCAGTCTTCTCACACTCCACGCCCAGGCAACCTCTGATCTGCTTTCTGTTACCGTAGGCACAACAGTTTTACACAATAAACTCATACGTAGGTATTCTTTATATCATGTCTTTCATTTGGTATAATATGTTCATAGCGGCACTATTTACAACAGCCAAGGTCTGGAAACAGCCTAAAGGCCCATCAACAGATGAATGGATAAAAATGCTGTGGAATACGAGGCAGCAGTAAACAAATAAACAAACAATGCCCCCCTAAAAAAACGCTTACCCTTTGTGATAGCCTGGATGCACCTGGAGAATAGTATGCTAAGGGAAATAAGCCAGTTAGTGAAAGACAAACACCACATATGGAATCTAATGAACAAAATAAATTAACAAACAAAATAGAAACAGAAGCACAGATACATGGAACAGACTGGCAGCTGTGGGAGGGGAGGGATGGGGGACCAGATGAAAGAAGGTGAAGGGATTAATCAAAAGACATTTATGCACAACCAATGGACCCCAATGTATGGGGATTGGCTGAGGGAAGGGTGAGCATGGGGCTGGGTGGAGGTGGGCAAAGTGAGAAAAAGCAGCAACTATAATAGCATATGCAATAAAAAAATAGTTTTACTGAGGCATAAACACCTGAGGGAATAAAGCCTCAAAGCCTCTGACTGAAAACACCTGTGGGGGTTGAGGTGGCTGGAGAAATTCCCAACCTCACAGGAGAGTTTGCTGGAGAGACCCTCAGGATTCTAGAACATACACAAATGTATGTTAAGGTCCTTGTCTACTAATTCCATTATTTTTGTCATTTCTGTGCCTGCTCCCATTGAATGATTGATATTCTCCTGGTTGAAGGTCAGATTTTTCTCACTTCCTTACCTTTTGTGAATTTTGGTTGGATGTTGGGCATTGTGAATTTTATGTTGTTGAGTGCTCTTTTTACTGTATTTCTTTAATGAGTGTCAATTTTTTTTCTTGACAAGCAGTTAAGTTACTCAGAATCAATTTTACCAAGACTTTCTTTTAAGTCTGTTTTGGTGGCACCACGAAAGTCTTTGTCCTAGAGCTAATTTAGCCCCACTGCTCTGGCATCTTAGTGCTTGATAATACATTGTCATCATTTTTACTTTAGAGACTTATTTTCTAAACAGAATAAAATGAATTTTTTTTTATTTTTCATAATGCACTTACCTGAAGTATTACCAATCCTTTATTGAACTCTGGGGATAGTGTGTATACAGTTCTCTGGTGGTAGTTGTTCTTGTCTGCCTTTTCATTTTTCACCACCATATAGGCACAGACTGGTACTTAGAGGTAAAGACTCCAGAGGACAGCCCTGGCTGGTGTGGCTCAGTGGACTGAGTGCTGGCCTGAGAAACAAAGGGTCAGTGGTTTGATTCCCAGTCAGGGCACATGCCTGGGTTTCGGGTCAAGTCCCCAGTAAAGGGCGTGTAAGAAGCAACCACACATTGAAGTTTCTCCCTCCCTTCTCCTCTCTCTAAAAATAAATAAATAAATAACATCTTTTAAAAAAAAGACTCCAGAGGACCGACCCCATGCAAATTCTTTAGTTCTTTCTCTGCATGGCTCCCTCCTTTCATATATTTTGCCCCACACAGGTGCCTTGGATTCCCCAGCATCCTATTACTGTCTCCTCAAACCAACAAGATAGCCAGGTTCTCTTTGCATTTTACTTCCTCACACTGGAGTCCAAAAAGTTCTTCCAAGCAGAAAGCCTTGTCGGTGGTAGGTCTCTCCTCATTTATTTTCCTTTTCTCAGGAAACCAGTCCTGCACTGCTTGTTGTGCAATGTCTGAAAGTAAATGTTTTCTATATTTTGTCCAGTTCTATAGTTGTTTATGACTGGATAGTTGTTCTGAATCCTCTTTATGTAGTTTTTATATTATTATTTTTTAAATGTATGTGAAATAAACATCACTAGTGTTTTCAATTTATTTTGTGATCAAATTTTTTTTTCATGACATGGATTTGATTTTCATAAACAGGGAATAAATTTTGCCTAATAGAAGTAAGGTCATTGACTTTTTATGGTTTAAAACATAAAATCATTTTAGTTGTAATTCTGTGGCTACCAGTGCTCTCAGATACAGGACATTCTGCACCCTATTAGGAATAACAGGAGTTTCAGCATTAATATGGAAGAAACGCTTTGTCTAATTATTACAATAATAAAACCAAAGCTTGAAGAACAGAAATTGGAGCAAACTTTAGTTATAATTAGGATGAAAACTACCAACCTTAGAAACGAATTAAGGAAGCTGGTAATTCCATTCCTTTTTTTTGTCTGCATATCTGTTTCTCTTGCTTTAAATGCCTTATGCACATAAATAGTCTCTACTGAAGGATCAAGGTAGACTGTGTCCTCACCATAAATAATTTATTTTCCATGTTCCCAGTGCCTAAAACAAACCATAGGGCATCTGAAACAATCTAGCAGTGAGACTAAACAAAGATAAATAAATATTCAGGTGGCAATGAGTTTATGAGTCATTTCTGGCCAGGAAAAGGGTCTGTCTGTGTTATCAAGGCTCATGGCTATCTGCTGCAGTGTGCTCGGAACAACCCAACTGGAGGTGTCCTCTGCTGATGTAGAGTCACCTCGTCACGACACTTTAGTGCTAGAAAGAATTATAATCAGTGTTCTGGTTCCTTTTATAGTGAGTCAATGACTTTTTTTTTCGGGGGGGGGGGCGCTGTCCAGGAGGCTGCTATTGTAGTGGTTGCCTTGTGGCTGGAAGGGGAGATGTGTTCCTGGTATACTCACAACCCAGACGGATTCTTCATAAAAATTATTCACAAATGAGAGTGAGTACAGTTGCAAACAAATGATTGTACCCCAGTTTGCATGTATTAGGGCTAAATTGGCTTTCTGGTTGGATGAGGAGCTTAGTTTGGGACAATATGAGTTTCAAACTATAGGGGGTCCTTGTTATCCTCATATTCATCCAAGGAGTCTCTACAGTTATGAGGTTGCAGGGTGCATAAGGAAGCCAAAGTCAGAGGGGAGCAAAACCATCAAAGTCTGCAAATATTCACTAATGACCTGACTGCTTGAGAAATTGGTCCTTAGACAAACAACCGTCTCAGTTTAACACGAGAATATTTCCTAGCTCATCACATCAAGGCCTTCTGTGGCCTGTCTCTTGCTGATGCTCAGATGTTGCTAACATACAACAATAAAATACAGATACAAAATATTCAGGAACTCATAAAGTTGATGAAGATAATATTGGAGAATTGTTGGAATCATAACCACAGTTTTGAACAAGGAGAGTCTGGCAGAGTTAAGCTGATGAACAATTGAAGGGGAAAAATCTAATCTAGCTAAGGCCAGAATATATTCCTAGGCAGATAGTGATTTGATTATCAAAGAATTAAGGGAAGCATGGGGAAAATTAATGATGTCTCAGATTTTTTTCTAATTATTTTGCGACCATACTGAAACCATGTAGAGAGTAAGCATAAATAAATATAAACATAAATAAAACATAAATAAACATAAATAAACAAATAAACATAAATAAAACTATGTCTTACTAGGTTATCATGCAATTTGATTGAAAAGCAATAACCACCCCCCCAAAAAAAAACCCTCATGCAACTCTTTTTTAAAAATTAAGGCATAACAGCAATTTCACCTAAACTTTGTTAAATGTCATATAAATTTACCTTTTATAAATTTTAGTTTTATTACTTAAGATTAAATTTTTATAAAGCTGTTCTTATGCTTAGTGTAAAATTTTGGTCCCCATTTTAAAAGGACTTACTTTAACTGACCTTTTAACCAATTGTGTGGTTGTATCTTTATTCAAGAAAAGTTTGGTGTTACAGTCCTTTAGTCAGTTGAGGACCAAAAGTAAATGTTCTTGGTAACTTTCCTAGTATGGAGACTTTGAGATCTTTGAGATAAATACCTATCTAACTGGAGGTCTCCAGAAATGCATATTATCCATAAGAGACTGGCTACCTTCATGGACACTAGTTACAACCCATAGTTCTGGCCTCAAAGCACTTTCAGCCCCTCTTTATGGCAAGAAAAGGAGGATCCTGCACATCCTGGGACCTAGAAGGTGGTCTCCTCCCTCATCTCTCCCTTCTCTCTATCATGTGTGCCTTGCCTTCTAACTCTGACTTGCATTCCTGATACAGGACACTCTTTCTTGGCCCTAAGATATTTTGGTAGCTCCAGCAATCATCCTGATAACTGTCCGAGATGTCATTCAGCTTTGGATCTGCACAACCACAGGGGAATTACCCATGTTGCCATCCTCAGGCGCAAATTTAGTCACATGTCTTTGATTGTGTTTCCCACCATTTCCCTCACTAAGTTGGAAGTTTCTGTTTCTTGCTCCTGCTTTCACCTATCCCCACTCCCAGAGTTACTTTAGTATTCTGGAGGTTAGTTCAGTCCAGAGGGTCTATTCTGCCCCCAAATTCCAGTAGGTGAAGAGCTGGCAAGTCCGATGATTGTGTAGTGGGTTTCCCTTATTGGTTTCTGTGATTCCTTCCTGCCTTGCAGTGGTTTCACTATTGAAAAGGGACCTGCACAGTTCAATGTGTCTCATCTAGTGCTCTAAAGATGCCATTTCTCTCTACATCTGCCAGGTCTTGATGGCACCATTGGTACGGATTTTTCTTTTGAACTTTATGCTCCCGTATTTAACCAAGTGATCCCAGAGACCAACTTCCTTGCAAGAAGGGCTGTGTCTGAATGGGTTTGAAGCCTCTGGCATCCTTGCTCCCTCCACTCTCCTTTCCCCATTCATTGGGTGCAGGAGTTGAGTCTGGGTTGTCAGTTCAAACTATGCATTTCTTCCCTTTGGCTTCCCCTTTGAGACTGCAGTGCTCCTCTCCCACCCACAGACCTCAGTGAAGAGACTTCCAGTCCATCAGATAACTTCCCAATACAGTGGAACCTCAGAAAGGTCATTTTCCTGGAAGTGAGGAGAACCACAAAATCTGTGAACTTATGAGGAATTATCCAGTCCAAGGCCTTTATTTTAGAGAGGAAGAAGAAATATGAAGGCAAACAGCTGGCCAGTAAGAGACCTGGGACCAGAATTGCCCACTTTTAGCACAGTATTCCATATACATCAGTTTAAAATCCCAGCACAATCAATGAAACTCTTCCCAGAAAGCTTTATCTTATATGTTGCTTGCCTGGAGGACAATTAAAACAAGTCATAAGCTTGGAATTGTGAGACCACCTTTTCATATGTTCTTCTTTGTCATATATGGTAAGAGCATTAGACAGTAGGTGGAAACATCAACCCACATTTTTTTAAGAACAAAAGGTGAGGAGCAATGAAATATAGAATTGTCATGTATATTTTTTATGTGTGCAAATGTTTTTTATATATTTTATTTATCTATTTTTAGAGAAAGGGAAAGGGAGCTAGAAGGAAGAGAAACATCAATGTGTGGTTGCCTCTCATGCTGTCCCTACCAGGAACCTGGCCCGAAACCCAGGCATGTGCCTTGAGTGGGAATCGAACCAGCAACCCCTTTATTCACAGGCTGGCACTCAATCCACTGAGCCATATCAGCCAGGGCTGTTTATGTGTGCGAATGTTTGCATAAGAACTTGGCTGTTCTGCACTGAGTGGATTCCTCTAGGACCCAAACCACTGAGTTGGGCCTAAACCACTGAGGTTGTGTGAAGAGGGCAGATTGAAAGGAATGATGAATTGTTGTCTCCTGATAGGTCTTCATGTGTTTTCACGCAGGATCTTATTTCTGGATGGTGCTTTGGGTTTTTTTCTCAGACTGTGTAGCTAGTTTCCTTCCCTTATCTCAGAGCTGTACCTTTCCAAGCCTGAGCATACAACAGCAAGAGCTAGCTCATGGGTTAGACCTTCAGTTTTGTCATACTTCCTATCCTGGGACAGACCTGGGACACTGTGGCAAGTTTACCCATTTTCATACCCAGGAGGTTTCTGTGAGGCGCAGTGGGGTCAAACCTTTGTAGGACTGAGCACTGCCTTCCCCACGTGAGTGGTGCCTACCCACTCTACGGTGGCCTAAGGACGCGGAGAGCAGCCACTCAATGGGCTCCTTTTTGAACGCCCAGAAAGCCTCTCCAAATCCTCTCCAAACTGTGGGTTTCACCCAGACTGATAGACCTGTACATTTCCTTGCTAAAAAATGTTCAATCTGTCTCATTTCGTACCTTGCTACAATTTTGCCAGTGGACCCAGCTCAGTGCCTGGCACATGATAAGCATTCAGGGAATACTGTTTGGTTAAAACCTTAAACAAAAGTAGTGACCCAATTGGATGAGGAACTCTGCTGTGGGCTAAAACAGAAAAACAGGAGATGGGGTGGTGGGGTGAGGGTTGGGTGTGCCAAAGGCAAATATGAGTGTAGGGAGTGGTTAATATTCATTTCATAGATGAATTAAAACATTTGATAACCCTGTAAATGCACAAGTGTACAGTTATATAAATGGCACACTTCGCTTGTGGTTATAAGGTGCTAAAATAACTATGAAAAATGAAAGAGTACATCCATCAAATGGTTGTGTTGCCTATGTGAAAGTCAAACAACGCACTGGACTGAGTTTCTTCCCTTCTGAATCGACCTTTTGTGTTGTGATGCAACACTGCGGTGCAGACTGCCAGGTGAAGGCAATGCTTGACTGGTGATTACAGGGTTCTGCAGGCTCCTGTGTGAACAATGACGCAAAGCAACTTGGCTAGGCCGGGGTGCTGGCTCAGCACGTGTTTGTCCAAGTCAGTGGCTGAGGTG
Source organism: Tonatia bakeri (assembly GCA_004024845.1). NCBI lineage: Eukaryota > Metazoa > Chordata > Mammalia > Chiroptera > Phyllostomidae > Tonatia > Tonatia bakeri. Next base: position 83,594 of record PVIA01004382.1, read on the forward strand.
GCTTAACCATCCAGGTTATCAAGTGATTGTTTCTTTTTCCAAGGCATTATACAGGTGGTTGAAGAGAGAAAGAAGGAGACTAAATGTGGAAAGTAGGTTCATTTTATGGTCTTGCCAAGTTAAAGGCAGTTCCCTTTTCAAGTTGTTGTAGAGAAAGACATATTTACGTATCTGTGTAACATGTGTTGAAAGACCCAGTGGTAAACTGAACAATGGCCCCCAAAGACACCTAAATTCTAATCTCTGGACCAGGAAATATGCTACCTTACATAGCAAAGGCCCTTCTGGTCCCTGCCTCTCCTCCCTCCCCCCTTTCTTCCTTTCCACTTGTCTCCTCGCCCTGCCCAGTCCCTTCTGCCTCCTCCACTCCCTTCGTCCTCCTCCCCCACTCCTCCTCCTCCTCCTGGTCCACTTGTATGTTCACTAGACATTCTGACACTTCCGTGGGTGCTGAGGGGGTGAGGGGTGGCGATGTCTAGTGGAGCCTGCTTTGCCCCTCCACTGCCCCTCTTCCTCCCCACCTCAAGCAGGCAGGTGGACAGCATCTGTGCAATGTTGGATGCGAGACATCCTGCTGTGGCACCTGTCCACACCTGCTCTTTTGGGGCAAAAGCCAGGGTTCCACGACTTTTTTGAACTTCCTCTCTAGGAACACCTCTTCATCTATTAGTGTCCTAGGTCTGCTGTAACAAATGAACAAACTGCCAAAACTGGCTGGCTTAAAACAATAGAAATGTATCCTTTTGGGCCAGAAATCTGACAGGTTCTTGTCATTAGTTCTCATGCTGCTACAGACTGTGTTTGTGTCCCTACCTCCCGCCTCCACTGCAAATTCATGTGCCAAATCCCTAACCTGGATGTGGTCGTATTTGGCGATAATGCCTTTGGGAGGGGATTAGGTTTAAATGAGGTCCCGAAAGTGGGGTGCTCATCTTGGAACATGCGCCCTTGTAAGAAGAGAAAGACACCAGAATGTGACCCTCTCCCTTCTCTCTCTCTCTCTCTCTCTCTGATATGTGAAGGCACAATGAGAAGTTACCCGTCTGCAGGCCAGGAAGGGTACTCTCACTAGAGTCAAATCTTCTGCCACCCTCATCGTGGACTTCCCCACCTCCAGAACTGTAAGAAATAAATGTCTGTTGTCGAAGCCAACAGCCTGCGGTATTTTGTTATAGCCACTCAAGCTGACCAAGACACATGCCCTATGAAGAGATTCTGTGTGGCTCAGGCCCTCTGTCCGAGGCAAGCTCCAGAGCAGGCCCTGGGAAAGTCAGGCCAGAGATGCCAGCTGTGTGAGTGAATCTCCACAGGTCCCAGGGCCGTGTGGGTGTGCACACGTGTGCAGTGTGTGTGTTGCTCTTTAATAGGAGGTGGTGGTCTAAGCAGAAGGCCTCCTCTGGAATGGCAACATTTGAAGCTTGGCTGCGAGCTTCTGAGACACACCACGGCTTCTCCAAGCACAGCAAAGAGGCCTCCCCTGGTTCTTCTGGGATGGAGTACCCACCAGGTTAGGAACCTTGAGGAACTCAGAGGCATTCTCCATGTTCCTACAGAAACTCTGGCCACGTTCAATGGCCTTCCGCACTGGTGCGGAGAGGGGCATGCCTCTGCCCTGCAAGGTGGCTGCCTCAGTGGTCAGAGCGTGCACTCACACACCTAGTACACTCAGGGTAGCTCTGCCTCTACAACTGTGAAGGCCAGATCCATGGGTTTATGCTTGTTCGTTTTATTTTGTTTTTAAGCTGCTGAAGCACACACTCTATTTCATGATGAGTTGAGGCAGCCAGCATAAGGCTCTTAGACCTGCTTTGTTGAACTCATTCCAACTCGAGATGTAAGAGCCCCTCCTCAAGTGTAAAGAAACCCCTTTGCTCATGTAACTGAAATTTTAAGTACCACTCAGGTCTGGTTTCATGTTTGGCAATAAAACAAAATTTTTTCTCACAGTTTCATAGATCGGGTCTCTCTGGTATATTTCAAGTAAGTGCAGTTAGCTGACCCCTCTAATATTTCTGGAGATGAAATGAATAGGAGTGATTCAGCCTCTCCAGCCCAATAGCGTCTTGCTGGCCTTCGTGGAACCCCAGCTGTGGAAATGGTTTGGCTCATTTCTGCTGTAGAAGAAAGCTTGATTACGACAGGATATGGAAATATGAGTTAAACATATTTGAGAAGTAACACTGACCAAGCTATAACATATATAGGTCCATAAATCTTTAAAAGTCTTTGATGGGAATGAACTTGTTTACTCAAATCTTCTAATCTTCCCATTTTAAAGAAAGTTCGTCACAGTACAGTTTACATGTGCTCCAGGTTCCAAAACAAACTGAGGGTTTCAGATTACCAGAAAGAAAGCATCTGGCACTTAATGAAAGTTTATACGGACCCACAGAAAATAGGCAGGAAAGGATGCCATGGCCAAAACAAGACCCCACAGCAGTGAACCGACTTCCTAGGACCACTCCGCTGGGCCCTCTGAGAAATACCCAAAAGGGAAGTCATCGTGCTGACCTCTTGGAACTTACAGTCCAGTTGGGGAGACAAGTTGTAACTCAGGGACACATGAAACAGCTTGGAAGTGTTTACGTGACATCTTAAAAGACAGCGATGGCAATCCTGGGCCGATTGCCAAAGCCATCCTATCAGCAGACCATGATGGTCAGAGGAGTGGAGCTCTGGCCACAGGACAGGGGAAGCATGGGGCTATTCGGGTGGGCAGAGTTAAGTAGTCAGAGGGCAAAGAGGGGAGGTTGAAAGGTGTGCTCAGGAGAAGCAGAAATTGTGTAGGGATGTTGGGGAAAGTTCAGGCATTGGATTTCACATTTTACAGGCACTCTGAGAGAAATGGGAAGAAAAAAATCTATTCTACCAAGTCTGGGTTTTATAATAACTGCTGATAATCAGGGCTTACTTACTCCAGGGGTGTCTAAGTGCATGTTTATTGTAAAGCCTCAAATTCACATTGTATGCAGCAACCCTGGGATGTGAACTCTAACAACCTGTTTTAAAAGCCAATTCTTGTATAATTTCTCAGCCAGGACTTTTTGTGTTGGATCTTTTTATTTTATTTTATTTTTCTTTTTAAAACATGGAAGGAAGTGTTGCTTCACTCAAAGTAGTTTGAAATATCTCACATGGGAAGGTTCCTCTATGAGAAAACAATTATATAAGCATGCTTATGTTTGCCTTGCTTCTGTACCCTTGAATTTATTAAGAGTAATGCATTTAGCTGAGAAAACTTCCCAGAAATCTCTCCAATACTAAGACAACTTCAGAATGCTCCCAAAAGAGAGGAAAACGGAAGGATTTAGATCTAGGACTTCGTTTAGGTTTACGAAGTGTCAGTGGGAGTGAAGCATGGCTCCGTGTTAACTGGCTTCTAGCAAACAGACCTCGTAAAGCCTCCGGAATCCATGGAAACTGCTTGTCATCCTGACCCTAAGGTATTGTCCTTCTCCAGTTAACTCTGCAGAAGATTCACCTGGAGCATCCCAGCACCACAGTGAGGGATGCAAGTGGCACTTCTGAGGTGTGGCCTGGGTGTTTCTCAGAGCTCCTGCCTTGGCTGCGGCAGCACAGGCAAGACTCAGTGGGCTTCCACTGTCCCCAGAAGGCGTTTAGCCTATTTGCCCCAAACTGAAACTGGTCAGCTTCATAGAGTTCTGTCCTGGCGCTGCCCTTTGAGGAGGGCACAGATCACTGTTTGACAAAGCCCAATGAAACATAAGCCCATGCCCAGAAGTCCTTATTTCATGGATGAATATGCCCCTTTGTGAATCTGTATGTGTCTTTGCTGCCTGTGGATATTCTGTAAAAAGCCTGTTTGTGTATATTAATTGAAAGGATCTAAGTGTAACAGAGTTGCTGCATTCTGGAAAAGCAAGAATGAAGAAGCTAGGCTTTCTAGGGCCCAAGCAGAGGAGACTAGAGCCTTGGTGATGGGGTGATCACGGAGAAGTGTGGTGAGAGGTGTGCAGGAGTAGCAAGGCGCAGAGTGTGGAGACAGAAAGGCGGTTGAGTATAAAGCACTAGTTCACAGGAGCCCCCACAGGAGATGGGGTGATGACGGAGGGAGAAAGACCAGAGTCAGACTGAGTGCACCTGCACAGGTGCTTTCACGGGGCTGGGCTCCTTTCCTTCCCTTCCTCATTGCTCCCCTTCTTCTACCACCGGGGTCTACTGCCCTGTGCTTCGTGTGTTAACCATGTCTTTTGTTTTCTGGTGATTTGACTTGGGAGGCCTTGCTGGCCTGGTAGCAGTTCACTGTCCCAGGTCTGGTCAAGTCCTAGAAATAGTAAACAACTCGTCCAGAAGTGTGCTTTTCAGTACAAACCAACCGATCCAGAGCCCACACCCCAGCACCTCTCTGACTGGACTCTCACATTTGGATACTGTCTGCTCACCTCAATCAACCCCAGGCCCAGTATAAGAAAACTAGGGACAGCCCTTAAGCCTCAGAGCCCCCAGAAACTTTTCAGACTAGCCGGTCCTAACTAGCTTACCCTGTCTTGCTTGGTCCTTCCTGCAGAAACCACCATAAAGGTTCTCGCCTGAAGCTCGCCCCTCCTCTTGGCCAACCCTGCTGCTTCCCTGTGTGGCCCCTCATGGCCGGCATGATGTGCCTCCTCCTCTTGGGAACTGTGACACACTATCTTATTAGTGGTAATCATCTTTTAATTTGTCTGTGACACCATACCCCAATAACAATAAAACCTATTAAAACATTCAGTTCTAAAAAAAATCTCTTAAGCCAGTGCCTTACCCAAATCGTCTGGTGCCCTGAGTCCCCATACTCCTAAATCACCCTTGTCTCCAGTTTCCTCCTCTCTCTCTCGGCAAGAAAGACTTCATTAGGTTGATAAGTAATCCACTAAGTGAAATTAAGGTGTAACTAAGAGTTGTCCAGCAGCGAAAGTGCCTAATATTATCCCCGAAATTATATATTTAAGGCTGACATTAAGTGTAAAGAATCTATTTTCTTAGATATGCGATGTTTGACCTGAGAGGGTGATATGAAGTAGATTTTAGATCCATTGACCTAGAAAGACCCGAGCCACGAATGGACGGGATGTGCGTGGCAGCTTTGAGAGACACAAGGACAAGAAAAGTCCAACATTTATTGGGTGATTACTATGTGCCAGGACTATTCCAAAGACTTAGCGACTCATTTACTACTCCAACAAAACCCTGAGGCAAATATTATTTCATTTTAAATATAAGAAGACGGAGGCACACAGGGTTGAGTAACGTATAAGGCCACACAGCTAGCTAAGTAACAGCGATGGGCTTCCAGTCCAGACACTGTGATTCCGGAGGCTGTGGATACAACCACTTTGCTGTCTGGTATAGCACAAAGAGCCCCCTTTTGGGATCCAGACAGACCTATATATATAAATTTGACCTCGCCTATTATTAGCTCTGTGACTTGGACAGTAACTTGACGATCTATACCATAAGCGTTCATCTATAACATAAGGGTGATAGTCCTTTTCCAATAGGGCTGTCCTTAGGGTAAAATAAGATGAGAATCCTAAAAAGAAAGCACTGAACTCTCGGGCACATAAATTAATGGTAGATCATACCAGTGTCCCTTTCATTCCTATGCAAGACATAGCTGGTCATCGCATTATGACACTATGCCAGTCCTTCCGTAGTAGCCCAGACCTGATTCATTCTATGTGGGCAGAATCAGAAACTGGGAGACGCGTCATTAGCAAAGTCCTGCTTCTGAAGAGGGGTATAGACAAGCAGGGCTGACCGTTAGCTGGTATGCTCATAGCAGTTGTTAACACATGAAATATATCCACTTGGGTTGATAATTGTTTCCCTGAGACTCACTCCCCACCATGGCCTCTGTCACTCCAAGCACCCGTGTTGGGCCTCAGGACACCCCTCGTAGCCCTGGAGCTGGTGTGCATCTGTCGGTGCCTGTGCGGCTCCAGTTGTTCGACATCTGGAACATCACCACTGCCGGCAAAAGCAGCAGAAGGGCTGCACTGTGGCCCTCGGACGAAGACCCCAGATCCCTGGGTGCGGGCCAGCCAGAACAGGAAGCACGTGCTGGGCATTTTGCCATCCTTTGATGTGTTTTTAGGGATCAAAGAGAGAAAGAGAGCAAGCTAGTGTTTCCTCTTTCCTCTCCTCTCCTCCCTCTCCTCATCCTCACCTTTGAAAGCGACCTCCTAAGAAGCAGGTTCACATTTTTAGACCTTTAGCAAAAAAAACTGAAAATGTCTATGTTTATGAAAATATTATTCCAAATCAGATTTGTGCCATACAAAGCTGACCTGAGAGATAAAACTCACCTTCTCTGGGCTGCAGTCTGGTCACACGTGGCCTCTCTGAACTGTGACTGCTCCTAACGGTGAGGGCCACTGCCTGAAAACGCCGTGCCAGGAGCTCCGTCTGTACTGGGACCACCCAGCCACATACACGTTTACTATTGGTCTGGATACAATTGGCTTCGATTAGATCTTTTGAAAACATATCTGTAGTTTCCTGTGAGCTTGACTATGAAGCCAGGAGCCATCTTAACAATCACCTTTGAGCTGTCTCGGAGCGTGGTTAGGTTACTCTGGAGTCTGAGCCAGGGTTTTACTCACTTTGTTATGGCAGTTTGAGAGGAGACTCCCGAGATCTGGCAAACTCAGCTAAAGATAGTTTATAGACCATATTTATTGTACCACTTTCAGAGAGAAACACCCAAATTGCATTTTCTTTTATGTGTAATAACTGCATAGCTTTCCATATAACTCTTTATAAATAATCTTGTCTGCTTTCTCAAAACTCCTGTGCAGTGCCCCATTTTGCAGGTGAAGAAAACGAGATTTAGAGACCTTGAGCTCCTTGCTCATGGATGGGATAAACATCACATCGTCCTATACAGTAGTCTACCCTTTAACAAATTGCAAACTGAGGAATCATAAATAGGTCAATTAGTATTTCCTAGGAAGTAGGAGTCCTTTCAAAATAGTTTGACTCTCTTTTTAAAGGTTGCACTGATTAACCTCATCCACATCTCAATAAATTAATTGGAAAGCTGAGAAGTGAGCATGGTAAGTTTGCACATGGAGGCTTGTGGGTTACCTAGGTCGTTAGAACTACAGAAGGCCTCAGCGATCATTTAGTCTAGTTCTTTCCAAAGTACGTGTCTCAGGATATTAATAAATACTATGCATTAAAATAACTTCATGGTCAAAGGAAGTTCAGAGCAGTGAGTTAGACAGTTAAATGGGTGTGTTTATTGTAGAGCTCTCACTGATATGTTAGGGACTAGGAGAGTGCTGCTAAATGTGTAACAACCAGTTCTCTGAAGAAACACATGGCTTTGGAGCACGTGCTGATTTCTCAGGTTTGAAGATTCCCACCACAGTCCATTTTAGACCCCCACCAGAGCAGTGACGGTGAGGTTGGGATGAGATGGCCAGGTACTTCCACCATCCATCTGACAGATGCATGTAACCTCAAGTGCATGCATAAGAGCAAAAGGTAGTAAAATAATTAGGAAGCATTGTTTTGAGTAATTATTATTTTTATTTTAAAAATAATTTATTTCATTGTAAGTTATACAGTGTAATATTTAGCAATGGTCTAACAATTGGCTCACAAAATTCCTAACAACATAACAACAGACTCTTGCAAGCCAGAATAAGTTGGCCCCAGCACACCACTGCTAATGATTCTTGATGGGGTCAGGTGGCTGGGGATACGTTATGTGGTACTCTCCCAGATCATTTGACCCAGGACCCTTTCTTTAGGTTGTACTTTATAGGATTTCTGTTCTGTAGAACACACTTCAGAAACTGCTGAGCTAGTTCAACTGGGTCATTTTTTTTCCCTTCATTTTTCTTCATTTTCAAAGCGAGCATGGTTTCCTGACTATTAGCTGGGAGCTTAGCATCCCCCACTGCCACTTAATTCAGTTCAATAAATATTTACTGAACTCCTGTTATGTGCAAAATACGCTAGTACTGCCGAAGATTCTAGATGACTAAGAGTTCCTGCTTTTGGAAGGTATGTTGGAGCACTACGGGAGAAGGCAACATATGGCTAGTGCCATAGGGAAGGTACAAGCAAATAACTTGAAAGGAGTTCAAGGGATAACAAAACCATATTCAACTGTAGATGTTATGGTGGGAGATGGTCAAGTCCAAAGGGGGACCTGGGCCTCAGCGGTGCCTCCTGTCTGGGGTGGGAGAGGCACCGGCACAGGAAAGCCAAGGTGTGTACTTCCTGTGGAAGCGCATCTTTTCGCTCATTCCGTCTTCAGCGACAGGTCTGGGAGGTGTTGGTGCAAGGCCAGTGAAGCCCATCTTCTCAAAAACGTGCATTTTTCAAAGTTACTGACTAGTCTTAGTTCACACACTAGTTAGCTGTCTGGGTTTCCTGTGAATTGTCTGCTTATATCTTTTGCCCACTATTGTACAGGTTTTCCTCTTTGCGCCCTTGCCAGTTGGCTGGGGTCTCCTATGTAGTCTATCATGCAGGCTACAAGTGTTTACAATATTTCCGCCCCGTTCATCACCTACCTGTTTCATTTGTCTATGTTGTCTTGCAGAGGTGATGTGGTGTAGTGTATCATTTCTACCGTCAGCATGTGCCATTTTACTTGCTCTCTCTCTCAACAAGTCCCCTCAAAAAGAGTTTCTAATTTCAGAAGTGGGAGTATCTCTGACCTAACCGATCCCTTGGTTTCCTAAATGCCACTTGTCTTAGTTCAGAGCACTCTAACAGATTTCTGTATGCTGGCTGGCTTACACAGCCAGTGCTTATTTCTCACAGTTCCGGAGGTGGGGATAACAGGGTACCAGCAGCTCTGACGTCTGGTGAGGCTCCTTCCTGGTTTGCCGATGCCATCTTCTGATTGATCCTCCCCTGGAGCAGGGGCTGGCTCTCTTCCTCTTCCTCTAAGTACCCTAATCACATCACGGAGGCCCCATCCCCACGACCTAATCACCACTCAAAGGCCCCACCTCCAAATGCCACCAGGTGAGGCCTTTAACACGTCAGTTTGGAGGGAGACAGAAACATTCAGTCCATAGTGACATTATATTTCAATGAAATGTGAATGAGTTTTCTTTACTCATGTCATCATTTATAGGAGTGCTTAAAATTTAATATATTTTTATTCTCATTTTTTTGGAGGTTTATCTAAGCTAGGAAGTAGTTAAAATAGCTCAACCGAGGTCCCACTGTGAGTTAAAGCAGCCTCCAGGCCTGACTGGCCACTGTCACATCTGGATGGTCTGTTCACCCGAGACACACGACAGGGGGGTAACAGTGCTTCTCATTCCTTGGTCACCCATCAGTTCTTCGTACACCATTCCCAGGAGGGATGACCCCACTGAGAGTCACAAAGGGACCTGTTAGTTTGAAATCATTCCATTTATCTTCCCTTTACTGCCCATTCAAATTGTAACCATCGGTCAGTTACTTATATGGCTTGGTAATTAATGAAATTTGGTAATTTTAGTGGCCTTCCATTAGAAAGAGTTGCCTGATATTCCATAAAGTGATAGTTGCACATTGCATTCTTGGAACAGGCCTAGGAGCCACTGAACAGAAGAAGTGGGAAGGGTGAGTTTGGAACAGGCAGACTGGGGAAGCCATGCTCTCGAGGGCTGGGAGCAAGGGTTTGGCGCTGGAATGCGCAGACTCCAAGGGTTTCGGCACAGGGCACCCAAGCAGCTCCCATTTCCGGCTTTGACTTATGTTCTGTTCCAGCGAAATACCTTGCTTTCTGAAGGCGGTTTTGGCTTAATGTCAGCAGAGTAGCAACTCTTAATCCAAAACAATCTAGAAGAATTTGTTCACTGGTCAAACAGCATTTTTCTGAGCGCTTGGAAATCACGAAGGTTCACTGTTGTAAGATATTCTCTTGCAAAAAGGGCAGAGAAAATGAACAAACGTGCCAGACTATGGGAGGGTTGGCCTCAGTGACCCTGAAACTGACCAAGGCTGTCTTGATTTCCTCAGCTGTGAAATAGGAAAGTAATTCAACTTTATACTGAAGTCTGAAGTTGTATGCTGACAGTCATGTGTGTGGGTGTACACAATCCCTCTATGTTACAATTGCCATTCCAGTCTTGTCCAAAGGTGGCAGGTAGAAGTTTGGCTAATTCTCAGTTTTTCAAGACTACCATTCACTACTTCCTCTAAGCTTCCAAAGCACTTTGCCCATATTTTCACTAATGTATTCATCACATTCTGTCATAACTACTCATTTATCCCTCTCTCTTTCCAGATAGACTTTAAGTTCCTTGAGCATGGAGAATGTCTTCATCTTTACATTCACAAATCTAAATGAAATGCCTGATATGTATTAGACACTAGATAATGTCTAAAGAATAAAGGTCTAAACCAATGACTAATGTCTACTTAATTCTGATCATGCAGCTATAAGATATTTTAAAGGAGTACATACATCATTCACCACACACAGATTCAAAGCAGGTGTGTCGTGTGATGGGATGTAAGATAAGAAGCAGGAGATTCTATCTGGATGGCAAGCGGAAAAAATATATACATCATCATCTTTAGAGCTGAGCAATATTCAGGGCAATTTCTGTTCCAATCATTTATTTTCTAAATTCCTGACCACTAAGTTCTCTGGAATGTCGAAGGCAATACATGTTTTCGTGATTTAAAAATGTACCCCTAAAGCACTTAGGGATATTAATAAGGCCACAGAAAAAGCCAGCAGCACAGATCAAATTAAATTCTCTCTTTTTGCTCACAAATCTTTCTTAAATGAGAAGACATCATGTTGAATTCTTATCTGACTTGAACTATTAAGCCTAGGAATTTAAGCTTACTTAATGTACATTTGTTATTTCAAATTAATTTAGTGACCAAAATAGAGAGTGCCAATTATATCCCTACATTTCAGTTATACCTACTACTCATTTATGTGATGGTAACTTGAAAGGGGAATTTATGTAGTGATGGCCTATCCTATATGTTGAAAGGGACAAGAGGTTAAACATCTTCATTTTCTAAGTAGGGAGAGACTCGTTTGAACTGATGATATTTTAGGTGTGAATCTTTAGACAATTGGGCATAATGGCCAATCTTCCTAGAGCTGGGAATAATTGGCTAATAGTTTCTAACAAAGAGAGGATTCTTGGGTTGGATGAGTAACTTTCTTTTGTCTAAGAGTCAGTACCAGCATTGTACTGCTTGCTTATCAAGGAGGGATGTGTGTGTGTGCGTGTGTGTATGGGGGTACGGGTTTGCAGCAGGGGGAGGCCAGGACATCATTGTCATGATGACATCACTTAGGAACAAAATTGTGTAAATTTATTCTCTGCTATGGACCAGTCCCTGAGTACCTAAAGGAGAAAAGTGGGGCTTGGGAAGTGGGGCAGAGAAAGGGGAAACTAGTTTTCGAGGACCTGCTGAATGTCCTTTACTTCCTAATTTGGGGGTGGTTTGAATAATTGGAAGAGCGTTCTGAGTGACAGCTTCAAATTCCCACAAGGGTCCAAGGGCTCCGCCCCACATGGGATGATGCTCTGTGGCGTGATGGGCCCTGTGATGCTCTCAGTGCAAGGAAGTTCTCTTCTGCCAAGATTCTGGTCATTTTCTGATGGGAGCACCAAACTGCCTGTCTTTCTAGATATTTCTGCCAAGCTACTGTCATCTCTTGAACAAGATTATTTGGTCCACCTCAAGACACCATGCTTAGGGCATCTCCAGATGTCCAGACGGGCGGAAGTAGGGCAATGAGCTTCCAGAGCCGGTCCTAGTGGGAGCTGGAAGAGTGTGCATCTCTGTGATGTTCTTAGTGAGACCCCTGAACTTCAGGTAGCTTGTATGAGTTTGTTGCCACTGTGGACATCTCATCAAAATATGCATTTTTGTATTCTCCTGTCTTGGCACCATTCCTAGTGTCTACATTATATTTGTTGACTGACATGGAATTACCTTTAACTGACTTTCCTGAACTATTTTTGCTTTTTTATCAAAGGGATAAAACCTGGGACACTCCTCAGACAGAAGAAATGTTGGTATTGCTGCAGATGATGGCAAAACTACTTTAATTAAACAGCACAGTAAGGTTTTACTCCTATATTTTGTAACAACCACTGCAAGGCATGTAAGTAACTCTGGTTGTGCAGTCCAGCTGAGGGAGCCTCCCAAATTCTCAAGGGTTATATAGGCATCCAAATTAAATTTAGCTGAATACAAATGTATGTCCCCACATTGTTTCAAGTCTTGCACACACACACGCACACACACGCACACGTGAAAGTGATGTCGAAAGCATCCCTCTCACTTTCTAACTTTTGATGCACCTTATTCTATATATATATATTTTTTCTGACTGAGATAGTTCAAGCTAGCATAATCCTAAGATGGCATTTTTAGACCACTATGATTGGTTTTGTGAAACGTGGGGTTGCCATAGAGTTAAGGCTAACCCCCCTGTCTGTTTTCTGCCGCGATCCCTGGAACAGTGCCTGGCACTCACTCGCTACTGGTTGAATGAAAGAGTGTTAAGATTTTTCTAAATTAAAGTGTGTCTGACCTTACAGATCCAAATGCCCAATTCCAAATTGTTGAGTAGGAAGGCTATACACTTATTCTAGTGATTTTACCATTATTCTAATCCCTTTCAGAATTCTCTTACTGGAATTCCTGTGTTAGCCCGAGGAATGTGGTTTTGAAGGATTTATTGGTGGTGAACTTTGGTTTTGTGAGAGCATCTGCTATTTAGAAAAATACAAAAGGCATCTGGAGCCCAGTCTAGTAAATAAATTGAGCAATCTGACTTTTTAATCTCATTCATATGTGATTAGAAGCTAGCAAGACTCATTTTCTGATGCATTTTGCAATTCCAAACCGGAATTCCTCAGATGCTTTGAAGAACGGTGGTACTGCTGGAAATGTACGATCTAGGTGGGCAACTGCCTTATCTGAAACTATGTTCCTTTGATACTTCTTAAAAATATGAATTTTTGTTGCATTAGAGAAACAAAATTCCATCTGGTCCTTATTTCATATCTGCAGACAGTGTTTGTAGATTATCTGGAATTGAGTCTGGCTGAGCCCATTCCTTTGGTGACCTGGACCAGGGGTCCCAATTGCCATGAGGAGTTTGAGTTTGTGGCTGACCTTATGGGTCCTTCAGGATACCAGAAGAGATGGCATTAGTACCTCTGCCTCTTCAGCCAATTCTGTTTTTTTACTGGAATTAAAATAATGAGCATCTGTGCTACCTATTAACTTCCTACATGCTGAGATGAGAATAGCCTGAAGCTGTGGAAAAATGCTGATATACTTAGAATAAGGAACCAAAGCAGCCATATAAACAAACCTCAGGGAATTTTAACTGAGAAATCACTGCCAAATAAATCTTCAGCCAGTCTAAATGCTGAATAATTTATTTCAAAAAGGAACTACACTTTTAATCTTTGCCATGCTTGTCAACACTCTACTGTAATAATACTCTTCACCATTTATTTAAAAAAAAACCATGGACGTGATCACATTCACAAACCTTATCAGCCTTACCATGCATCGGTGGGAGCCGCAACGCACAAATGACAGTTGGCAATCAGAAGCGTGAGAGGGGGGCGTTTGCAGCTCATGGTGAGGAGTGAGCAAATGAACAGCTACAGTCGGACGGCTGTCCTGCAGATACTGCTGGCTTCCATGGGCCCTTCCACAGGAGCCCGAGAGGAGCTGAGAGCAGACCCTGGCCATGTTTCGTGATAGTTCACTTTTATCTTCTTCTCTCTCTTTTCCCCTTTACTGCTCATTTTATTGAAGCCACTGCTGCGAGGTGGGAGGCTGAAGTAACTAATCAGAAAATTCAGGCAACAAGGCCAGTATAATGGGATTGTAAACATATTCCATCTTATAAAAACAACATGTATCATCTTAGACAACTAGAAGGTAAGTTAACAGTCAAGAAGAAATATGAAATTACCCATGTCCCCAGGATTCAGAAATAATCACTGTTAACATTTTCATGTGTTCTCTGCTCATCTTCTTGAAATTAATTATATGCAAACAATGTAAGATAAAATTAGAAAAAAATTAGGAGCAGACATATAATTTTGTGTTTTGCTTTTTTCCTTTAACACATTATGAATATTTTCCCATGTTAGTAAATAGTCTTCAAAAAGATGATTTTTAAAGGGCATGTGATAGCTGGCCACATGCATGGAACACACATCTGTAATTGAAATTCCTATCACTGGATAGGCGCCTTTTCCCCCCAGTCATACATGTCTGAAACTGAATGCTTTTATCTATAACATTTTGTGTCCTGGTATGATTATTTTCTTAGCACACATTCTGAGAAGTGGTCAGAGGAATTATTTGCATGCTTTTAATTAATATATATTTGTTCAAAAATCAATTGGGCCTCTACTGACATATTGAAAATACTATAATCATTTCCCCTCACTTACTTTTATTTCAAAGAATAAACATTGAACACTTGGACCTTGGGGTTTCCAGCCCATCTCTGTTGGACACCTCTGTGAAAACAAGGCATGATCACGAACAGTCGGTCACTTACTTTACTGTCTGCCGAGGGGAGCAGGGTTGGATGTGCTATGAGGCTCACATTTGAATGCAGGGAGCATGGTGTACAAGTTGGGGGTGACTGCAAACACTACCCCTCATTCTCATCTAGTACCTTCGAAGGGTGTGCGGGAGGGTGGGGCTGGGCAACCATCTTTATAATAGTAGTTGATAGACAACTGACCCCCCCCCCAAGAACTCATGGACAGTCCTTCATCTCCCAGACTGGATCAGAGCAGCCTGCTTGGGCCATGCATACTAATGAGTAAACAGAGAGAGAGCCAGCCTGCCAAGAGAAGCCAGAACATGGAGCAAAGGACAGAGGAAACTGGAGGCGAGAGACCATCCGGAAGGGGTTGGGAAAGATGAGGAAGAGAGACAGAGCGAGCAAACATCTAGTTACCAACGGATACGGATTGCCTAGGCATTCATTTTCAAGCTTCATGAAACATTTCCCTCTTCTTGTAACAAACCCTTCACTCAAGCTGGCCAAAACAACTGAATTATCTTGATTTGAACAATGAGACTGACGTTGACCAACCTTCCTGCTGTGACAATCTCAGGGACATGCTCTTTGCTTCTGTGATCAATGAATTTTAAAGGATGAGGAAAAATTAAAGCAAGAATGTATAACTGCTGAATATACCTTCATTTGAAAATGTTATGTATTTTTTTGGAATGGGTAGGTCATATTGGTCAGACCACATGCTGACATGTGAATTTATTCCCACCAAATGAGTCAGTTGAGACTGAAAAAAACAAAAAACCAAAAAACCCAAACACCTCCCAATTGTTCTGCAGGATAAAAAAGGAATAAGTTGGTCTTCCTGGCTTGTACTAAAAAAATAACCCTAAAATCTGGCTTTAATGTATTTAAAATAGTATTATTAGCTGCTTCTGCTACCAAACTGGGGACAGTGTTGTAATAAACTGCATACTCTCTGGTCTGGTGTGATTTTAACCCGGCAGGGGGCTCAAAAGTACTTGTTGCATAGTCCAAGGTTAGCATAGTAATAGCAAGGCCCTCTCTATTTAAATTTTTTTTTTAATTTATGGATTTTAGACAGAGAGAGGGAGTTGACAGGGGAGAGAGAGGCACTGATTTGTTGTTCTACTTATTCATGCATTCATTGGTTGATTCTTGTACATGCCCTAACCAGGGATCAAACCCGCAACTTAGGTATATCAGGACAAGTCTCTGAACAGCTTAGCTACCCAGCCAGGGCAAGTCTCTCTTTGATTCAGGCTCTCCTGAGAAGGTATCTGTGCGTAGAAGATAGTGAACCTGGACATGGGCAGCTGAGACACACTGTTGAGGATGTCAGCTTCCCCCTTATTGCTCCCTGGATAATGTGTATACTAAAATAAGACTCTGTTAGAGATGAGAAGATGATGGTGTGATTTTTTATTTTAGGAGGAAAACCCCAAGGAGCAGGGCAAGAACATAAGCAGAAACTGTCACTTCTCTTTCTCAGACTTCTTCCAAAATTCAGTACTGCAGTGACTTAGGTCTGGTTTCTTGGAAAAGCCTCATCTTGGTTGGACCCCTCAGGAGCTAAAAGAAAAGCCGAATCATTTCATCATTTCCCCAGACTGTATACGCAGAGACAGAGTATCACCCACCCCCTTGTGTGTACGTGAGCCACAGCTGGATGTCTGTGCGAGGGTCTCAAGCAAGCTAGTGGCAGGTCATTTAGACTAAAACTGATGGTGTCTCAGCTGCATGAGTGAATACGCTTGTGAAAACATGAGACAAGTGTGGGCACCCCCCCAAATATTTGGGTGGAATTTAGAAGCACCAGGATCTTCCAGTAGCAGGTTGGTGCAACAACTCATCACACTTAGATAATTACTGTTACTCTAGCAGCACCTGTGGCCCCGCCCCTGGTGAGATGGAGGCTAGATAAAGGCAAAAGCAGTGATATTTCATACATCTTAAGCTAGAGATAATGAGCTGTTGCTGACTATTTGTGTCCCTTAAGATTCAGATGGCAAAGTCTAATTCCCAGTGTGATGGTCTTTGGAGGTGGTTCCTTTGCGAGGTGACTAGGTCATGAGGATGGTGTCCCCATGCTGGAATTAATGCCCTTATTAAAAGAGTCGTGCGAGAAATGATCTCTCTTGGCCAGTGAGGATACAGTGAGAAGGTGGCCGTCTACAAGTCAGGAAGTGCGCCTCTATCACACCCTGGGTCCCTGCCTTGCTCTTGGAATCCCAGCCTGGAGAACAGTGAGAAATAAATTTCTCTTACACATGCAAGTCCAGGAAGCACAGAGAGTCCCAGTTATGATGGATGCAAAGAGATCCATTGCAAGTTGCATCATAATTAAAAGGCCAAAGGTTAAAGATGAAGAGAGAGCCTTAAAAGCAGAACAAGAAAAGAAGTTAGTTACCAGATGGTTGCCAGATGGGAGGGGAGAGGAGAATGGGTAAAAAGGTGAGGGGGTTAAGAAGTACAAATAGGTAGTTACAGAATAGCCATGGGGGTGTAAAATGCAATGCAAGAAATGGAGCAGCCAAAGAACTTACACGCACGCCCCAAGGACATGAACAATGGTGGGGGGGTTGCCTGAGGGAGCTGGGTGGAGGGGGGCAGAGGGGGAAATATCAGGACAACTGTAATAGCATAATCAATAAAATATAATGTTTAAAAAAGCTAAAATAAAATAAATTGTGTCTTATATTAAAAATAAATAAATAAATTCTTGTTGATTAAGCCACCCAGTCTATGGTATTTTGTCATGGCAACCCCAATGACTAAGACACTGCACTGAAGCAGTTTTTATTTATCAGCCCCTACCTGTTGGAAATAATTGTGAAACTATATCACCCATAGTTTCAAAATGTTTGTAAATCCTTTTGTTTTTATTGTACATACTTCATATTCCAGAATAATTTTCTTCTCTGGCTCATCTTCTAATGAAGTGTCCAAAGCCTTTCTGGGTTTATGACTTGAAGCATTAATTTTTTCCAATCTGGGTTTGCATTGTATATAAATAGATGATTATATAAATGATAAAACAGATGACAAAGAAAAATATTGAGGGGAAGCAGAATTTCATAAATGAAAAGACATAAAATGTTGCCATCTGATGCAAGTCAAAGAATATAAACCTTCAGTTATAAGGCGAATAAGTTCTGAAGACCCAATGGACAGCTTGGTGATTATGGTTAATCACAGAATGGAAACTTGGATTTGCAAGAACGTAGATTTTGGGTGTTCTCACCACACACAAAAACACACACACACACATACAGGGGGTAACAATGTGAGGTGACGGACATGTTAATTATCTTGATTGTGGTAATCATTTCACAATGTAACATATATCAAAACATCACATTGTATACCTTAAAAATACATACTTATTTGTCAATCACATCTCAATAAAGCTGGAACAAACAAACAAATAAATTACACATGTACAAGGCCTTATATTGCATCAGAGATTATAATAATGGAAGAATAGAAACAACACAAATACTTATTAATAGAAGAGTACTTAAATAAATTATGGTAAATAAAAACATGATTGCAATGAAAACCAATTCAGTCATTACAAAGATTGAGGAAATTCTTTATAAACTGATCTGAAAAAGTCTCCATAATCTCTTGTTGGGTAAAAAAGGAAAAGGAAAAAAAAAAAGAAAAAATATGTTGCAACCTGGGTGGGGCAGTGTTGGAGGGAAGTGTAGGTATGCAGAAAAATATTGTGAAAGTATTTCAGTAAATGATTGGGTAAACAGACAGAGTCCACGGGGAAACCAGCACTCCCTTTGTTGGCTTGAGGTCTGGGCAGTGTCGTCCAGGCCAGTCCAGTGACAAGATCGATAAATGGACTCTATCCTGGGTGCTGCATCCAGCCAGAGGTGCTATGCTGGTGTTCACTAGATAATTCTGGGAACTCAGGATAAAAAAAGTTGATATAATATTGATATTGTTATGTAAAGTATGTATTTATTTGTAGGGATCATATCAATGTAGTAAGTTTTGTCTTTGCTACTTTGAATATGCTTTATCTGATTCTAAGAGATGTGGGTTTAAAATTATTAGCTTTGTTATATTTTAAAGGTTATTAAAGTCACAATATTAGTTGACTAAATATTAGGAAAGACTTATTAAATTTTTTACATTTACATAAAAGGCATTTGACAGGATGTATTAAGTATAGGTGTGTTAAATACATAATTGTAGTATGAAATGTCAAGGAAATCTTGTTAGTTATTGAAGAGGGGAGAATTTAATTCTTTTAACTTATATGTTAATTTAAACATTAATCAAAGACCTGAACATGGCTTTTCTTAGTTTTTGGCAGTTATATCCAAAAGTAAAAAAAAAACCAAGATTTGCAAACTGAGATCTAACATTAATAAAAACTGAGATCCTTAATTTATAGTTTTAATAAATTGAATATTCATTTCAAGCCCTGCTATAGTAAATCTTTCTTTCTCCACAGAAAAACTTCCTGACTTTTTAAAAACTCAGTTGATCATTCCCATTTTGATCTTGGAGACATGGGGTAACCTAGGTGCCTGAATTGGGAAAAACTGTGGAAAAACCTTAATTTAGCTGTGTTTAACTTAGAATCCCTTTCCAATAGCCAGGTTAACGTAGTCTTTCTTCTGTCTTTGTAATCTCACACTGAAGCAGGCCTTACCTGGACCGTGGCTCCTTTCCACCCTGGGGATGTTGCTGGAGGGCAGGCAGAATCATGGAATTGAATTTTGCCTGGTTGGCTTTCCAGAGAGGAATTACAGTAATTGCAAACATTTCTGTTCCTTTCCTAACTACCTTACTTGTTTTGTTGGCTTTCTAACCTCACTCTTCTCCCTCTGCAACTATTCCTAAGAAGACATTCACCTGATACAAACTTCTTACGGGTCATAAAAAGGTATCCAGAGACGAGTTCATGTGTACCAGAGCCCCACATGTGATGGGGGAGGCGTTGAGCATCTGCCATGTTTCAGGGGGCTGCTGTTCTGTGTCTCTGTGACTTCAATGTCCTTTCCTCTCTCTGCCTAACTCACTCCTCATTTTTTCAAAATCTTGTCTTTTCACAGTTGTTCCAGTATATTTTTTTCAGACTTTCTTTTTTTCTCCCCCAATATGATCGAGAATCATTCCTGCTGCTGTATGTGGCTATTTGCTATTCCATTCCATGAAAATATCATATTTTGTTTATTCATTTCACTATTGATGGAAGTTTTAGGTTGCTTTCAGTCTTTTTTATCTATTACAAACAATGCTGTTAAAAAATTCTTATATTTGTCTCCTGGCATACATGTACAAGATTTTTACTAGTGTGTTTAAGTATCTAGAAGTGGAACTGATGAGTAAGCTCTAAGAAACGGTGCCGAGGGTGTCCCGATTCCTCCTGCACTGCCCTCGGAGACATCCTGTGCTCCTCATGTTCGTGAATGCCGGACGGTGTCAGGATTTTTAATATATGCCCATCACGTGGGTCTGAAATTACGTCTCATAGGGGTTTTAATCAACATTTTTTATTACAAATGAGTAGAGCATCTTTGAATGTTTATTATTTGGTTTCCTCCCTTTGTAAAATACATGTTCATTATTTTTTACCTGTTTTTCGATTGTGTTGTTTATTATTTTTAATGGTGGTTAGCATATATGAAGATATATAAATATGCATGTATTTTTGAATATGTAAAAAACTATATCATAGTAGTTCTTTATATAGTCATGATCTTAATTCTTTGTCAGTTTTGTGCATGGCAAACAGCCTCTCCCACTTAATGGAATGTATTTATTTTTCACTCTCTTAATGACATCTTTTAATAAACAGAAATTATTTTAATCTAATTTATCTTGTCAATATTTTCACCCTTTGAATTGGGTTTAAGAATGGCTTCTGTTCCCTTAGGTGATCAAGATTGTCTCATATTCTCTTAAAGATTTTGGTTAACAAATCTCTTTATTTTGAAGTTGCTGGGAGCTTCTTTAATTAAAAGGATAGAAACAGTACAAAGAACCCCAGTATACACTAGACCTAGATTCACACATCGTTTACAATTTTACCCTCATTTCCTTTTGCATTCCATCCCTTTTCTTCCTCTCTTGAACATTTAAAGTTGAGGTAAATAAATTCTGACTTTACCCTAAATACTGCGATGCATATATCTTAAGAATAGTTTTAAAATATTGCTTTTCCCATTTAAATCCTTGATACCTCCAGAATTAACTTTTGAATGAGTTGTGAGGTAGAGATTCCACACAGTTTCTGGGAATCGAACCAGTGACCCATTGGTTTGCAGGCTGGTGCTCAGTCCACTGAGCCACACCAGACAGGCCTGAGATTCCACACAGTTTCTTACAGAGATAAGCAAGAGCCCCACACTATATGAAAATAGTCCACACTTTCCTCTGCCATGTCACTGCCAACAAGTATCCAAGTTTTACACACGTGTAGGTCTTGCCCTGGCCCATTAGTCTGTCCCGTTGGTCTGTTCGTCTTATTAAGATAGAATGCACTATCTTAATTACTAAAGCATTGTAGAAGCTTTGATCTCTGGGTGAGAAAGTCCCCTACTTTCTTTATCTTCTTGAAGAGTGTTTTGACTACAATAAGCTATTTGACCTTTCATAAAAATAGTAGAAATCTTAAGTCATCTTCCAAGAAAAGTCATTTGGGAATTCTGATTACAATTTCATTGAATCTATAAATTAATTCAGTAAGAAATGATATCATTGCAAAACGGAACCTTCTGCTTTATGAAGTTAGTATGTCCTTCCACTTATTTAAGTATGTTGATATGTCCTTTAATATGTATTTATAGATTTTTGTTTGCAGAAAGGAACTGCATATCTCTTTTGGATTTATTACTAAGTGTTGCATTTACCTTTCATTTTGTAAATTGTATCTTTTTAAAATTTAAATCTCTAAGTGTTTGTTATTGGTATAGAGTACATGACTTTTATAAATTGGCATTATACTTAGTAATCTTGCTAGAAGCTCTAATGTAATAATCTGTAGATGTTTTTCAGGTTTCCTATACAGGCAATCATATGATCTGCATATAGTAATAATTTTGTTTCTTCCTTTCCAATCTTTAGATCTTTTATTTATTTGTCTTGCTTATCTAGAAATTTAAAGAACTTCTAGAACAATACTGAAAAAAGTGATAATGAATGTTCTTGAGTTCCTGATTTCAAAGGAAAAATACTTTTTAACATCTGAACATTAAATAAGACATTACGGTTATTTTTATGAGCACTTTCGATCAGGGTAAGGAAGTTCTCTTTCATTCCTAGTCTGCTGTATATTGAATTTCACTGAATGCTTTTTCTGAAGCTATGAAAATGATCACATCTCTTCTTCTTTTAGTCTTTTATGCCAATTATATTGATAGATTTTCCAAGGTTGAACTAACTTTGCATTTCTAAAATAAATATAACTTGATTATAATATAATGTATATTATATAGAACTCAGTTTACTAATACTTTGTTCAGGGTTTTTGCCTCTATGTTCATGTGTGAGGATATATGTATATATATATATACATATATATATATATTGGTTTTGGTAAAAGAATTATACTAATTTTGTAAAATAAGTTGAGGTAACATTTCCTCTTTTTCTGCTTCCTGAAAGAATTTGGTCAGATGGAAAGCATCTGTTCCTGTATGTGGGGAGAACTCACCTATAAAACCAGGCAGCCTTGGAGTTTTATTATGGGAAGATTTAAACTACCAGTTTAATTTTATTTGTAGTTATCAAACCATTCAGATTTACTATTACTTGAGTCATTTTGGTAATTTATATTTTTCTAAGAATTTGTCTATTTCATCTAAGTTTCTATTTATTTTTAAAAGCTTCATAATATTCTTCTCTATCTTTGTAATCTCTGCTACATCTATGGTTTGGTCCCTTCTCTCCCCTAAGTCTTAGCATTGTTTATTTACCTTTTATCTTTTTTCTTGATCAGTTTTGCTAGTTGTTTATCCATTTATCACTCTTCTTAAAAATCTGACTTTTGTCATTTTGATACTCTTTATCATTTTTATTTTTCTCATTTTATTAATTTCTGCTTTTGTCTTTTCCCTGTTCTCTTTGCATGGATTCTACTGCATTTTTCATAGTCAACTAAACTGAATACTTAGTTCAGCAGTTTATTTTAATGTAAGGAATATAATGGCAATATCAATTTATGAAATAAATTTCCTTCTGTGTATTGCTTTCTCCCTCTCTACTAGTCTGGAAGTTATACACTCTATTTCTAGGCTTTTAGTGGCTCTCCTAAAAACTTTATATAAATATCTAATTACCAAATCTCATGTTAATATTTCATTATTTTGAATAATCCAAGTATGTTCATATTACTCTGTGAGATATTTAATTCTGCCTTATTTTTACCTTCTAGTCTCTACAAATTAGATACTATTGTCTCTGTTACTCCCTAATAGTCATCATCGCTTCAGGTCCCAGGTTAATTCTCGCAAGTTCGAAGACAGTCCCACTGACTGACACTGGCTTCCAGAGCCCTGCCCAGCACGGACTTCTCGTCCGGGCCTGACTTGGAGCAGGCCATGACCATTTCAAAATGCGTTCGTGAAACCATTGCTGCTTCTGAGAACTGTTTACCTCAGACGAATTTCCCCTTGACGGAGACGATCAAACAGCGCTCCTCTCTCACCCCTTTCCTGTTTTCGTGCCCTGACACACACCCGCTTTCTCTCTAATGAAACAACTGCAGGGGAATTTTCTGGTACTCTCGAAAACCTGCTCCGAAAAACAAAATTAATAAAAGATTTCCCCTTTGACTGGATTCCACTCACTTCCATTGGCTCCCCGTGCCCTTCCCTGCAGCTGCAGTCTTGAGTCTTTATTGGCAAATGGAGTGTTTGGGTAAAGGCCTGAGATACTTGATACGTGAAAACAAAGGGCCTCAGTGCAGAGGGGCGATGGGGACTCCAGTGGTGGGAGCGCATTCCATGTGCTTCCTGAGTAAACATTTCAGACAAACTCTCTAAGACAACAGACTGCAGCAGGGCCAACACAGGACAGAAAGAGCCAAGTTCAAGCTTATGTTACGAGAGAATGAGGAGTGTTCTCTCTAAAAAGGAAGCTGTATCTCTGAACCAGCCTCTGTGGGGGATCGAAGCATTTAATTCTTTTTCCTTGCAGTCCTGCTGTAAGTGAAGACCCACCTGAGTACAGGAACAGGGACTGGATGGCCGGCTGTCCTGCTCTTAAAGCCATGGCCTGGCGCAAATGACGCTCTCGATGTTTCTCCAGGGAACTGTGTTAGGATCTTGTGATTTCGGTCTATCCCAAAGCTAACTGCATGGTGGATTCATAAAAGGGCTCGGGGAAAGACAACCAGTCTGTAAGTGGGTACAGACGTTGCCTGGCTGTGGGGTTGGGAGGCCGCTCCGGGCTGAGGCCACAGTGGAGGCAGCGTGCCCTTCCTGCAAAATTCACCAACAACAGGACTGTGGAAGATGTATCTGCCGAGTTAGGCCCTCAAGCAGAAGTGATGACCCCTGATGAGAAAAAGAAAACCTGGCAGAGAAAGTTCATATTGCAAACAAGAAATTTTGTTTGCAAAATCTACACTCAACATGACCTTTTCGGCTTATTAGAATCCTAAATATGAGCTTTTCTAAGATAAACAGCTATCTCTTTGTTCAACAATGGGGTAATTTCTTCTACAAATATATGTTAATAGAGAATTGTTTTTTCTCTTTGAGGGTCCTCTGCTTGTAGTATCTCCAAATATCAACCTCAGAACATTAGCAATATTAGGATACTTTGCTCCATCCCCCACCCAATGGTTTAAGGTTTACTTTTCACTTCTGCAGTGGGACTGGCTTCATCTCCCTTCTGGTTGTGGGGTTTGTCAAGAGGGGGTTTGGGGCATAACTTTTGCAAACCTTTCCACGATTCTTTCAAATCTCCTATTTTCTTAAGATTGAGAGCAGCCATATTTAACAAATATATCTTTCTATGTCTCAAATAAAAAACTCACGTTTAACCTTCAAATGAATATAAGGTATGCTGTGTGAGAGTAAACACACAAAGAGAGTAAATGTTTTTGCTTTCTTTAGTAATCAGTTCGAAATATGTAACTGTGTTCTGAGAATGTCAATTTCATAATTTTATTTTAAATTGTATTCCTAGTCACCTAATGCTGCCCAGTGCCAGGCATTGTTGTAAGAGTTTTACATCTAACTCCTTTGATCTCACAATAGCCCCATGAATGTGCACTGTCATTGTTTCCATTATTCAGGTGAGGAAGCCCAGGCACAGAGAGGTTAGGTGACTTGCTTCAAATCACATAGCTTGTCATGCCAGACCCAGGTCTCTAACACAGACAGTCTGCCTCAGAGGCCCCCTCTCCTCACACTCTTCTCCGAAACTGCTCTGGCCAGACGTGCTTTGTTTTTAACCTGTTTCCCAGACTCATACACCTGTGGGAGCTGCATTCTCTTCTAAAAATCACCGCAACTTTAAGCTAAGTGAGGTAAGCCAGACACAGGTACTGTATGACCCCACTTACATGAGGTGCCCAGAACAATCAAACTCATAGAGATGGAAATTTGAGGGGCAGGTACCAGGGGCAGGGGGAAGGAGAGACTGGGGAGTTGTTGAATAAGCACAGGGTTTCAATCAGCAAGATAAAAGGAGTTCTGGAGCTGGGTGGTGGTGATGGTTGCACAACAGCGTTAGTGTACTTAATGCTATTGAACTGTGCCTTAAAAGTGGTTAACACTGTTAAATTGATGTTATGTATATTTTGGCACAATAAAAAAAATGCAAATCCCCACATCACCCCCTTCTAAAAAAAATCCACTTGGGTTTTCTTTAAGGGGCAGTGATTCAATGAATCCAGAACCCTGAGTATCTGCTTGTCGCTA
Source organism: Tonatia bakeri (assembly GCA_004024845.1). NCBI lineage: Eukaryota > Metazoa > Chordata > Mammalia > Chiroptera > Phyllostomidae > Tonatia > Tonatia bakeri. Next base: position 109,010 of record PVIA01004382.1, read on the forward strand.
GGAGCAGCCAGGTAATGGAAAAATCATGTTCAACTTCTTGGAACACTTCCGAAGTTGGGGGACTGACCTGAGAGATACTTAACCATTGGGAGAAGTGTGTGCATTGGATTCCATCATGCACATTTCACCCAGTGAGTTTTAAGACGGTACTGGGTGTGGGTGGACACCAGATTCCTGAGCAGTGTCTGGCCTGGGAGTCAGGAGTCGGTGGCAGCGCAGGTCCCTCTCTGTGCGGGAAGCACATGACCCACCTCTAGCACATCCATAACCCTGGTGGGTCTCCTGGCTCGGCTGGAGCTTGGCTCTCCCCATGCGGTGCTCCAGCCCTTAGATGCATGTGCTTCCGAGCCATGGTCTGTGGCTGCTGTGCTCTCCAATATGTCACAGCTCACTGGTCTCTTCGGCCTTGTCAGCCAGTCCTCTCAGGGACTCAGCCTTTCTCTGTTCAAGGCAGAAGCCATTGGCATCCAATGGCAATCCTCCTCTGTCCATAACCCTAGTCAGGAGGATACAGCCTTGAATGTTCCACCTCCACCACAGTAATACAATAATAACCACTGTTTGTGTCAGGCACTGTGTCACATGTAAAATCACATTTAATCTTCACAGCAGCCCCTCTGGCTCGGTGCCAACACCCCCCTGGTTAACAGATGTGGAGACTTCCCCTGACTCCCCCAGAGGAAAATAAGGCCCCAAACACACCCTCTCCGAGCAGCCTGGACATTTGAGTCAGCTCTTTCTTGATGTATTGTTACAGATTTGTATGATTTGTTTTAATATCCAGCTCCCTCACTAGACAGTAAGTTCCAGCCCTGCTTTGTTCCTAAATCACTCCAGCAAGAAACACAGTGCTAAGGTCTATAGTAGGCATTTCCCAAACATGTAAAATGAAGTCACATAGCTAGTAAGGTCACATAGCTAGTAAGCGACAGGTTGGAGAATAAAAGGTTCAAGTAAAACCCACTCGGAGTTTTATAACATGTCTTCCTTGTACTTTATGTTTTAAAAATTATGTAAGTGCACACATGCAAATTTTAAAAATGGGGGCACAAGGATGAGGAAAGGAAGTCTTGCCTTTCATTGAAGGAGGAAGCATGTGGGGGCAAGAGCACTGATCTTTCTCTGGGTGTCATCCCTCTCGGTTCAGTGCCAGGCTGGCTCCTCGCCAGGGCAGTGGAGTCCCTCAGGCTGGCAGCCTCTGGCCCAAGGTCTGGAGTCGGGTGGACTCTAGTCTCCTACCTGAGCCCATGGAATGGTCGCTGCAGGAAGCTCAGCAGTCCCTCCACTCTGACTAGCCCACTGCAGTCACTGATTCACCACCACCTCGTTCCTACACTCCCACACTCATACACACACTCATACATTCCTACTCACACATGAACACATACCCTCACACTCACCCCCCCACACACAGGTATTTGCACATGCCACACAAGCAGGTATACATACTTGTACAGAGTCATGTAATCCACACCCAGACTCCCACAGACATACACACACAGACTCACACACACACACAAGCTCTCCCACACAACCTTACACTCACACCTAGGCACATACAACCCACTCATTCACACAAACACGTGCACATGTGTGAGTCTGGAAAGGTCACTTATATTTTCTGAGGCTCCCTAATGCCCTGGGGATTAGGTTCAAACCCCTTGGCATGGCATTAGGGACCTGGCTGCCACGTGGAATTCCAACATGTTTTTCTAGCTTTTGCTTCTACACCTGTCCTTTCTGGTCTCCACCAGGACTCCAGTGAGCACTAGCCTGGGCTATGCCGGTGGCAGAAGGGCCATGAGGCTGAAGCCCCCTGTGGATCCCCATCCTTGCTTTCCACTGGGGTACACCCCTGAGGGCTGCCTAAGGAACAAGTCCAATCAGGACTCTTCCTCCCTTTGCTCAAGCTTTTGTCTGTCCTAATCCTTTCTGTCCTACCTATTGAAATCTGACCTTTCTTGAAAACAGAGACAAAGGCACTATTTTGTGTATCTGTCCCTAATCCCTTTACCCAGGGGAGAAGCCTTCCCAACCCTAGGTCTGGGTGTCCTTCCCCCCTTCACAAACCTGCCTCGCATTAAAGTTACTAGACTTCGTCTCTCATTACATCTGAAATCCTTGGAGACAGGTTGGTGAGGTGTTGTGTTTGTGTAGTTTCAAAAAGTTTAACAGGATATCTTGCATAATCAGGTGCTCTAAAAACTGATGTTCCCCTCTGAAATATAAAGGGCTATTACAGGTTTTTTTTTTTGTCAGTAAATTCATCTATAATTATTTAGCTCAAATTGTAACAGTGTTAACGTGCATCTAAAGCAGCCATTTAAATGTAAATATTGTCTGACGGGGATGAAACATTAAGCCAATGCTAGCTCCTTCCTGTGTTGGTTGATGTGAAGAGCCCCTCCCAGGGCTGGTGCTTGGGGGCCAGGACCCTGGGGGGACCTGGTGTACAAGAGTGCCAGGAAAGGGCTTGTTTATGGGATTAATCATAAATCTTGGTGGGAAGCAAGAAGAGGCAGCTACGTCACAAAATTAAGTGAGAAAGTTCTAGAAAAAAGGAATGCACAGAAGGAAGGGGGCAGAAAGAAAGATGTAAAGGTTTAAAAGACCCTTTCTCGTAATTACAAATTTTATCCTAGCTCAGCATGCCAAACCAAAGGACCATAATTGAACGAAGTAGTTTATGCCAAAGAATCACTGGCACACTTCCTGTGTATCTGCTGAAGTACAAATGTTCTCATTTGAACAGTTCAGCGATTGTTTCTTCTGTGTCCATTGTTATTAAAATGAGGCTATCATGTGAATAACATATCAACTTCATATAAACTACCATAAGGGATGGACTCTTAAGAGGAAAATGCTTATCCAAGTAAAAAAAATTATTATTGCCACCCTATTACTTTCAAATTTAGCCGAAGTTCTGCATTGGGGCCACTGGGACATCTGACATGCGTCTCTTTGATCTCCCCATTATTTATTTCCATATCGGCGGGAGTGTTTTCCCAGGGAATCTCTAGTTTCTGGCCCAGGGGTTCTTTGGCAGTGCAGATGCTCTGTCAAAGAGTGGGGTCCTGGGATTTGCCATTTCAGTTCATGTAGACGTACCTTTGAAGGCTTAAAAATTATCCAAAGGGGAGGGGGCTTGGGAGGAAAAAAGTTATTTTTTCCCCCTACCTCCGAGTCCAATTACCTAATAAAGATTCATCATTCCTTTTGTCCAAGGAGCTCTGTGACCTAATTTTGCTCCTTGCCTGTTTCAGATACCACAACCCATTTTATGCATCCAGCTTCCCTGATGAAATCCACATGTCTTAAATCAATAAAGCCATTGTTTAGCTTCCTTCTCTCTTTCTCTGGTGCCTTCTGCCCAGTCTGTTTTGTTTGCATACTTATGTGTTGGAAATGTGGCTCTTCCTCTACAATGTTCCCCTTTTTCTTATCTTTTCTTTGAATGATTATTGGTGTGCAGCTATTAAGTGAATAGTGATTTTTTTAATGGGCTAGCCTAAAGAAAATTTTGTTCATATAGGTTTTTTCTCATTAATTGTTTGTTTTGATAGGTTAAGAAATCACCATGAGAAAACCCACGTCTTTGTTCAGTATCTTTGTATACATGTGAGATGGAAAAGCCCCCTGTATGAACTCCAGAAACTCAGCTGTTGTTGCTTGTCACCAACCTGCCTTTCTCTCCCCCAGAATCCCTGGTCTGTCTCTTTTTCCACTCAAGAGCCACATGTGACCTGGTGTGCAGATTTTTTTTACATTCTTGAGGCCCCCAGATCATGTCAAGACCCTCTTTAGTGGCTTCTACTCCTGATAACTGTACCATGAAATCCATGAAAACTGCCTGATTACCTGTGCAAGCAGTATTGCTTTCATCTGAAATACTTCTTTGAAAATCTAGAGCTTCAAACTAGAAACCTAATCATAAGCCCCAGAGAGAACACCAAAGGGTGTTTTCTTCTTGAATAGCCCCCTCCTCATCTTCCCTCTTCTAGGGAGCTCACCTTAACACTGACTTTCAACAGCCAGATGAAAATTAATGCAGTGGCATCTCCTGTGATTCCTTCAAGGATTTTCCCTTTTCTCATCTCTCCAAATTATTACGGCAGAAAGTGTGGGTCCTGTTAGCAAACAGACACTTGAGTAGAGAAAATGATGATAATAATGAAACACTAGGTTCCATTTAGTAGTTAAAACATTAGTACTTATCCGTTTTACTCACTAAATTCTCTTGGATTCAGCCTTGCCACATGGGAGAGATAGAAGAAGGAATAAATAAATGGTGGATCCTGGGAGTTCTGGCCAGGATGGAGGGTCAGGAAGAAATGCTGAGCTTCCTTGCACAACCAAAAGAAGGATAACAACCAATTTAAAAATAATAAACAACTGGAACTGTCAGAAAATCAAACTGCACAGATCTCTGACAACCCAGGCAGCCAAGTGGAGAGGACCCGAGGCAAGGCAGCAGGCTGTGGGGGCAAGGAGGGCCCGGCTGACAAGGAAACTAAAGACTCAAAACCTATAGCTATAAAATACTGTGGGGGTTGCAAAGGTGGGAGAAACTCCCAGTCTCACAGGAGAGTTCATTGGAAAGTGGGGCTGGAGAAGACTGATTGAGTGGCATTTTTCTCTCTTCAACCCCTCTACCACAGACAGCACCACAATGCAGAAAAGAGGGTTGCCCTGCCCTGGTGAATATCTACAGCTCTTCCCCTTATGATGTAACAGACCTACCAAGACAAAGAAATATGGCCCAAATGAAAGAACAGATCAAAACTCCAGAAAAAGAGCTGAGTGACAAGGAGACAGAAAACCTATCTGATGCAGAGTTCAAAACACTGGTAATTAGGATGCTCACAGAATTGATTGAGCTTGGTCACAAAATGAAGAAAGAAATGAAGCCTATACAAAGTGAAATAAAGGAAAATATACAAGGAACCAACAGTGAAGAGAAGGAAACCGGGACTCAAATCAATACTTTGGAACAAAATGAAGAAATAAACATCCATCTGTAATAGAATGGAGAAACAAAAATTCAAAAAAATGAGAAGAGGCTTAGGAACCTCTGGGACAACTTCAAGCACTCCAACACCCAAATCATAGGCATTCCAGGAGAAGAGGGAGAGCAAGAAATTGAAAACTTATTTGAATAAAGAATGAAAGAGAACTTCCCCAATCTGATGAATGAAATAGACTTCCAGGAAGCCCAGAGAATCCCAAAGAAATTGGACCCAAGAAGGAACACACCAAGGCACATTATAATTAAGTTACCCAAGATTAAAGGTAAAGAGAGAATCTTAAAAGCAGCAAGAGAAAAGGAGACAGTTACCTACAAAGGAGTGCTCATAAGACTATCAGCTGATTTCTCAAAAGAAACCTTATAAGCAAGAAGGGGCTGGAAAGAAGTATTCTAAGTCATGAAAGGCAAGGACCTATATCCAAGATTACTCTATCCAGCAAAGTTGTCATTTAGAATGAAAGGGCAGATAAAGGAGTTTGTCATTACCAAGCCCTTATTATATGAAATGTTAAAGGGACTTATCTAAGAAATAGAAGATCAAAAAGTATGAACAGTTAAATGACAACAAACTCCTAAGTATCAATAACTGAACCTAAAAAACTAAAACAGAAAATAAGCAAACAACTAGAACAGGAACAGAATCACAGAAATGGAGATCACATGGAGGGTTATCAGTGGGGGTGGGGAAGGGGAGAATGGGCGGGGGAAGGTACAGGGAATAAAAAGCATAATTTGTAGGCATAGAATAGACAGGGGGAGGTTAAGAATAGTATAGGAAATGGAAAGGCCGAAGAACTTATATGTACAACCCTTGGACATGAACTAAGGTGGGGAGGAATGCTGGAGGGTGGGGGCATGCAGGGCAGAGGGGGGATAAAGTGGAGAAAAAAACTGGGACAACTGTAATAGCATAATCAATAAAATGTACTTTAAATAAAACAAATGATGGATCCTGATGTTCAGACATGCTCCATGGTCCTGTTCTCATTCTTCTTTCAAAATCTTTCTTGACCTTTTTCTGAGTTCCTGCTTATATCTCTTTTTCTCATTTTCAGCATCTTGCCAAAGTCATGGAAACTCTTCTCTTTCCACATCTTCTTTTTATGCAGTTTTGCTTAATTCATATCCCAAGGGCAAAAAGATGTCTTTTCTCTTCCTAAAAAGCCTGACTGTTACTATTCTGGAATTCATGTGAGAAGGTAAACTTGGAGTTAAAACCCCACATGTACCATATGCAGCTAGCTAGCCACTTAAAAAAAAAGAAAGAAAGAACTCAAAACCCATCCACAACCAACTGCTTTATTGATGTCTTTCTTCGAGGAGATATACTTGAAGGGCAAAGCAATGAACACAACAGTTCTACTTTGCCCCCCTAAGAAATACCATAGGCTTCCAGACACTCAGTTTTCTTGTAGGAAGACAGAGAGAGAATCCTGCTCATTCTGCTGTGACCAAGGGTTGTTGCTAACCCTTTTTTCTCTTCTGTTTTCTCTCCTTTTGGACTCTTCATTCTTCTGAAATGTTTCCTCTTCAATGTCTAGAAAAACTTCTCAGTCACTTCTGCAAACTCATTCTACACACCAGTTTCCAGTCCTTTTGCTATTCCTGTGGGTAGGTGTTCTTTGGTTCATCAGACTTTTTTTTTCCTTCTTGAGATAAGGAGGCAAGAATAGAGTGAAAGAGGAGGCTGCAAAGCCCAGCTTGGTTCTACTGGGTCTGAATGGCCTTTAAAAAGGGGAACACTGTGTTTGAAAAGTTAAGAGAGTTCCCCAGAGCAGGACATTCTGCCATTGACAGGTAACAAAATCCTTTGCAATGTTCTGCATCCCATCCCAGCCTGGGTTGGGAGTTGCACCCAAGATCTCCATCCTTCTCCAGCACCCCTCTATTTACACAGCAGTTTGCTCCGACCTCCATCGTCAATTGACCCAGGCAGCAAGGGGGTTGCTCTTTGAAAAAGGATTCTCAGCATTATCAGGGGATGCACTAAAGATTGAAGAAGCTGCAGAGCTGTGTGTGACCAGCTGGTCACACCTTTGTCATTGTTCTTATGATTAACTAGTTGGACTGTTCTGTTAGGATGAATGCTTTGCCTGAGTTATAAGTGGGTTTGAGATATCTTCAAAGAAAACAGGCTGTGTGTCAGCTCAGGAATAACAAAATGGTTTTGTTTTGATTGCCAGTTTCAGTACCGTGTTGACAAAGATTTTGGGGCTTAGTTGTGGCCCAGCGAGATGGGGTCATCCATGGTGAGTCTGGGAGAGTGAAGTGATAGCAAGAGTTTTTGCCCTTTAGATCTTACCCCTTCTGTTGCCAGAGGAGGAAGCGGTTGAATGGCGAAGGTCATGTCCTTCTCTCTTGATTCCCAGAACTGAGCTGGTCTACATCCGTCACTCTTCGCTCTCTTTTCTGGGGCTCCTTTGCTGCCTCCCAATGGGGACATATCCACTCTCATTCCACAGACTTGGTGAAAGAGACCAGTGAAGAAAGAACCAAGGGAGAAGCGACTCAAGAAGGACAGAAGAAAGACTCATCCAGGACATCCTACGGAGTGCAGTGATCGCATGTCCCACTCCTGCACTTCTTGGCTGGGTGACTGAACGATTTCTGACCTCTTGACAACATTTTCCTAGAATGGGCATAATAAAGCGTTGTTGTGAGGACTAAATGAAATAGCATGTAAAAAGCACTTGAAATATTTTTCCAGCACATATATATTAAGCTCTCATACATGTCAGCAGTTGTTATTAAATTATATATAATCTTTTAATTTTCCTACCGGAAGTTTCATTCCTTCTATGGTGGCTCAATTCTATAAATTCCTCATTGATTCCATTTGTTCTCATTCATGTCAGAGTTCCTCCTCTTTGGGACCCTCTGAGCTTCTCTTGAAAGTAGAGCATGTGACTTTTTGGGAAAGGGAGACATCCCAAGATCAGGAAATGATAGGTCTGGAGGGAATCTTGACAATCTTCTAATTCCTGCTTTAGGAATGTATAGCATCACGCCAGAGATAGGCAGGAGAGGCTGTTCTCATTGCTTGGTGGTTGTACGGGTTGAAAGAAACCTTGATACGGCCATGAACAAGATGATGAGTGATTCGGGTGTCTTCCTGCCGTTCTTTCACCCTCGAGGACTTCCTGAGCACCCCTTCTGCCTGGCACCCAGGACTCCCCTCAACTTATTGTCCACGATTGACCCAGGCCTTTTCTCCTGAGTTTATGACACCTTCAGTCCCTGGCAGAAGCATGTGGTTGGGTTTTAGGGAGCTATCTGATTCTGGTGATTCACAGTGATAGGAGCGACTGATGTGTCTGAGCACTTGGCAGTGTTTACATTTTAAAAGACAAGGCCATTAACCAAGATTACTAGAATATGTGTTATAGTTTTTAGTCTGGAGGGCTTTTTATTCTCCAGGAATACTGCAGAAAACTGGGCATTGGTATATTGATACATCCTTTCTGGGAATGTAGGCTACCAGTCACTAACTTAGAGAGTTTTTCTGCCCTCGGCCCATGCTGAGATTTAAAACAAAAGATATTCAGAGAAGAGGGTTTTTTTCTTTCCTACACAGCTCTCCCCTGCTGTTCAATAATTCTCACTAACAGGATGTTTTCTCTCGTACCTGAGCTAAACGCTGTCTGTGTTGTTTGATCCATTTTATTTCCTCCTGTCCCGCCTTCAGTGGAAACAGAGAACAACTGGGGACTGTTCCCCACACACAACAAAGGATTCTGGCTCCTAAGGATGTTTCATTGAAAGGTAACTGGCTACAGTAGCCGCCCCTGGGACGGACCTATCAGGCCCTAACTCAGAGGGTCGGTCTAGGGTCTCACACTTCAGAAAAACCAGGGCACCATCGCACACCAGTTTTATGTCATTGCCACATGTGTGACAAAGCCTGTGTTTCACTTGGGCAAGCTTCAGAAAGGTCTCTTGGCACCACATTCCAGCTAAGAGCCTGCCCCTGAAGGCCCACATTTGACCCTGTTAACATTCTCCATAGCCTTTCAGACTTCCTGAACACAGCCCACACAGTGGCCTCCGCGGGAGACGTGGACAGTGTCCCCCTGGTTGGCCTGTAGGGCGTTGACAAATGGAACTGGAGGGGCTGAGTCGTCTCCTTTATATTATTCATGTTTCCTGGAGCACAAATCCTTCTGTTTGGGGGGGGGGCCGCGAGATAGGTTTAATTACTGAATGGATTCAGAGCTCTCACTTTAAAGTGGCCGTGGCCCAAGTCTGTGCCCAAATATGCTTGCCCGCACAGCAAAAACATATGGCTGTTTCTTTAAATTCACTATCCTGACATAGCAACAATTTTTCAGGGTTTTTTTTTTTTACCTTGCAAGTTTATCTCTGCCGTGTTATCAACTGCTTTTCAAGTGGCATCTATGTACTGGTGTGAAATGTCAGATAGTAACTCACAATGATAAAAACTAACATTTATTGAACAGGCGTGGCAGGTATTTGATGGATATGAACATTTTTAATCCTCCCAACAATGCTATGAAGTAGGCATTGCCATTATGCTCATTATGGAAATAAGGAAACTGAGGCACAGAAAGAGTAGAAATATGCCCAAGGTCACCAGTTAGCAAGAGGCAGTGGGGAGACTCTAATCCAGGCAGTTTGGTTCCAGAGCCTCGGCCACAGCATGACATGACCTCTGTGCCTGAAGCAATGGGTTGAGCGTGGCCACGTCTCTGAAAGGTCAGGTTGCTCCATGGTGAGTAAGTCAACACAGCATTTTTTTTACCATGATAAACAGATGGGGCGCGGTGTCTTACGTAAGCGTGCAACCTCAGAGAAGTGGGCCGTGCGTCGCAGGTCGCCTCAGGCTCCACCCTGGGAATCCTCCGAGGGTGTGTGTACCTCCTCTCCTTCATGTCCGGGGCAGGCACTTCGGCAAAAAGTTTAAGCGGTACTGTCATGTACCTCATCTTTTTCTGGTTTTAGTCCTTCTGCATTAAAGCCATAGAGGTCAGATGTCTGGCGCTGATTATAGAATCTCTCATTTTTCTTAGACCTTTGCTCTCCCTCCTTCCCTCTTGGCAGTGTCAGGGGAAAGTAGGGGGAAGAAGTAGGTCATGCCAATGCCCTTACTTGCAGGGCTGGTGCGGAGCATTTTCTTAGACTGTGTGCCCAACAGCCCAAAAGTGGGGTTGATGTGCTGTCACTGGGCAGTCACCCCTGTGCCCTTCCCAGGGTGTCCCAGAGGGGCCACACTTCCTCCCCAGTGTGCTGGGCAGAAAGGAGGAGCTATTCTGCCTCCATGCTCATCTCAGCCCCAGCTGTCTGCTGACGATCCCATGAAGCAGAAGGTGAAAGACGAACTCCTTCCATCACTTAAAAAAGCACAGATGGACCCAACGTTCAACCGACAGAGAGTCTTTACAGATCTTGAAATATGTCTGGGATGTACTTCCCTCCTTTCTGAGAATCAGGGGCCCAGAAAAGCAGGACCCTTATCAGCTTCTCCTTCGTTGTGTGTTCACAAAGAGAATCCAACTCCCAGCTGGGAGGACCTTTTCTGCATAGACTCTGAGTGCCGCTGCGGGCTGCCCTCCACTTTCCACTGAGGGGCCGGCTGCTGTGAGGGGCAGGTTTCCGGTAGCCAAACAAAGGTTCTCTGCCAGCGTCGTTCTAGGCCTTTCCTTTCTGGATTGGATGGTTACACACTAAACTCGAAGAAAGACTTTTTATAAAATGCACCAGAATCATAAAAATTATGCTGAGCCAGAGTCTATTTGAGAATTTTCTCCTTGTGTTGTTTGTTTGAACTTTTTCTCTCTCATGTTTTTTTTTAAATTAAACATTTTATTTTGAAATAACTACAGAGTCACCTGCAGTTGTAAGAAACAATATTGAGAGGTCTCACATGCCCTGTACCCAGTTTCCATCAATGGTGATATCCCACAGAACTCTACAGGACAATGAGTATCGCAACCAGGATATCGATGTTGACGCTGTAAAGATAGGGAGCAATTCCAGCACCACCAAAATCCCTCTTGCCGACCGTTTACAGCCAAATTCACTTCCCTCCCTCCTCACCCACTGTAAACCATTAATCTACTCTCCACTTCTCTAATTTTGACATTTTAATAATGCTGTGTATGGAATCACATATCAGATTTCCTTTTTTCACTCAGAATAATTCTCTAGAGAGTCATCCAGGTTGTTTCGCATACAGTAGTTCATTCCTTTTTATCGCTGAGTGTATCACAGTGTGTTCAAGCACTCACTCATTGACGGACGTACAGGTTGTTTTCAGTGTGGGGCTATTATGAATAAAGCTGCTATAAAAATCTGTGGCCAGGTTTCTGTGTGGACATAGTTTCATTTCTCTGGGATCAATGCCCAGGAGGGCAATTGCTGAGTCATACAGTAGCTGCAGGTTTGTCTTTTAAAGAGAAAATGCCAAACTGTTTTCCAAGGTGGCCCTACCATTTTGCGTACAATCCAAGCCTCGGAGGAGTGATACAACTCATCTGCATCCTGAGTGCCCTGGCAGGTGTGTGGCAGTAGCTCACCATGCCCTCAGTTTGCATTTCCCCGAGAGCCAGAGACGCTGAACACTTTTCGTGTGCTCGCCATCTATATATCTCCTTTGTGAACCGTATCGTCACGTATTTGCCCATTTCCCGATGAGATTGTTTTTTGCTGAATTTTGAGAGAACTTTATACATTCTAGATACTAGCCTTTCGTTGGATATGTGATTTTTCAAGTATTTTCACACCATCTGCAGCTGGTCTTTTCATTTCTTAATATGGTCTTTCATAGTGTAAAAGGTTTCAATTTGGATGAAACCCAATTTATCTATTTTTCTTTGTGGATTGTATTTTGGTGTTGAGTCTAAGAAGTCATTGCCTAGTTTTAATCTTGAAGATTTTCTACTATTTTTTCCTAAAATTTTTCTCCATTCACATTTAAGTGTGTGGTCCATTTTGAGCTAATATTGTAGAAGGCCTCAGGCTGAGCGCTGACATTCGTTGTCTGTGCTGTCTGTTTGCTCTCACAGCATTTGCTGAGGACGTCTGCCTTTGCTCCACGTGGCTGTTTTCACATCGTTGTCAAAAGTCAGAAGACGTGTTTGCGTGAGTCTGCTTCTGGGCTGTCTGTTCTATTCCATGGATCTGTGTGTCTACCCTTCTGTCGATATTACATAGTTTTGATTACATCTTTTATAATATTACTTATAATATAATGGGTATTGAAATCAGGCAGATTCTTCCCACTTTATTCTTCTCCAAACTTTTAAAGCTATTATATTACCTTTGTCTTTTCATATACATTTTGAAATAATAGTTTGTCTATATCCAAAAAGTTATTGCTGAGATTTTGATATAAAAGCATTAAACCTGTATATAAATTTAGAGGGAGATGATGTCTTTATATGTTGGTTCTTCCAATCCATGAGCAACGTGTCTCTCCATTTATTTAGACTCTCTTTGGTTTCTCTTGTCAGCACTGTGTACTGTTCATACAGACCCTGTTTGTGTTTGCTAGATTTACACTAAGCATTTCACTTTTTTATATAGATCCTATGCATGGTTTGCTAGATTTATACCTATTCCATTTCTAACAATTGTAAATGTTAACATTTATTTTTTAAAATAAAATAAAATGTTACATCTATTTTATTTTATTGATTATGCTATTACAGTTGTCCCATTTTTTTTCTCCTTTTTATTACCCTCTGCCCTATAACCCCCCCCTCCCACCATCCCCCCACCTTAGTTCATGTCCATGGGTCATACATATAAGTTCTTTGGCTTCTCCATTTCCCATATTATCCTTAACTTCCCCCTGTTTATTTTGTACCAACCACTTATGCTTCTTATTCTCTGTACCTTTTCCCCATTTTTAATTTCACTCTCCACATATTCATTGCCAGTATATAGATATACAATTAGTTTTTGTATGTTGTTGTTTTGTATCTGTGACCTTGCTCAACTCACTAATTAGTTCTTGGAGTTTTTTTGTAGATTATTGGATTTCCTACATGGACATTCATTCCATCTGCAAGTAAGGACAGTTTTATTACTTCTTTTCAGATCTGTGTCTTTATTTTGTGTTCTTGTCTTATTGCATTGGCCAGACATTATAGCATGTGCTGGATTAGAGTGGTGCTGTGGGCATCCCTGCCTTGCTCTGGATCTTAGGGGGAAGGCAGGCAGTGCTTATAGTCTAAATACACCAATCAGAGGAGATTGACAGAGTGAATAAAAAAAGAAAACATAGCCTGATTGTATGCTGTCTACAAGAAACCCACTTCACATATAATGATACAGGCAGGTAGGGAGTAAAAAGGTAGAAAAAGAAATATTATGCAAACATTAACCAAAGACAAGTAGGAGTGGCTATGCTAGTATCAGATAAAGTAGAGTTCAAAGCAAATTATCAAAGACAGATAAAGAGATTATATAATGATGAAAGCATCAATTCACTAAGAACATACAATAATCCACTGTTATGTAGTTTCCACATGTTTGTAGATTCTCCTGTTGTCTTTTTGTTACTGATTTCTAGTTTGATACCATTATGATCAGAGAACACACTCATATCATTTCAATTCTTCTAACTGTATTGAGCTTTTTACTGGCCCAGGATACATACAGTTTATCTTGAGATCTGTTCTGTGGCGTGTGCACTTGTAAAAAATAAACACGCATTCTACTGTTGCTGGGTGGTGCTCTTACTATCCAGCAGGGTGAAGTCCAGACTACCTTCTCAGCCTTCTCTGATTTCACCCTGGTGGGTAACAGGGGAGGGAGTGAGGTGGGGCTACCTATTGCAGCCTGTAAAGACAGGAGTCTAAGTTCCCTGCTTGGCCTTTTCTGGCACAGGTGGGGCCAGAGTTATTTTCTGTGGTTTTTGCTTGGAGTAGAATAGTTATTGTATAGAATGACCTATCTTAGCCTAGTAAGCCTAGAAAGCTGCCCCTTTCCTGGTCCTCTGGTTAGAGGGAGCAGGTGTTCACTGGTACTTTCTTTGGTTTGCACCCATTGGTGTTTCCCAGTTGCCTGCTTCTTTAGCTCTGAGTCTGGGATACATGAGGCAAAAAGAAAATCCAGGGAATTCCCCACTAGGATAATCTTTGGGTCCCAAGGTCTCTAGTCAATATGCCCTCTTCTTTCCACCTTTCATGGTTTTATGCAAAATGCCCAGAGTTTCTAGCTGTGCTTAGCAGTAGGAATTCAGAATGTTACCTCCGCCCCATCTTCCTGGGAGCAGAAGTCAGTCTCTTCTGGTATCAACCACGTGAACATGAGGCATCTTTGATCTCTAGACCTCATCTACTTGATCTCTTGCTTCTACTTCTTTTAAAGGCCCCAAATCTGGCAAAACAATTCCTTCACTTTGGGAGCTTAGAGTTAAGGAGACTGAGTTGTTGCTTGGGTTACTGTAAGTTTGTTAAACTTTGTCATCCTAACCTTTCTTCCCACTCCCTTTTTGGAAAATGAAGGTTGAGCTTCCTGTGTTTGTTTAAAGTGGTTTGTTCTTGGAGTACGTCCTGGGTCCAGAATGCCAAATAACTTCTGGAACTGAGGTCTGGACACAGATTAAGCATAAAATTAAGGCTACTTAGGTGAAGCAGCCACAGCTGGCTGGATGCAAGAGTGGGAAAATGAATTATCTCAACCTGGGGGAGAACCTACCCTAGTTAGCTTGGCCTGACATAACAAAGTCCAACAGACTTGGTGTTAAGTAACGAAGTGTATTGTCTCACTGGTGTACATAAGTATACCTCTGCAACCACCACTCAGACCAAGACAGAGCGTATGTCCAGCACATGGGTCCAGAAAGTTCCTTGTTGTTTCTCCAGTCAATCCTTGCCTCTCTACCTGAAGGTTACCACTCCAGACACTTGTTGCTGAATGTCATATAAGTGACATCATACAATATGTGTCTGGCTTCTTTTGCTCAACATAACGTTTGTGATGTTCATCCATGTTTTTTGCGGGTATGGGTAGTTTGTAACCTTTATTGCTGAGTAATGTCCATTATATGGATATAGCACAATTTATTTATCCATTCCTTCATTAATGGACTTGGGAGTTGTTTTCAATGGGGGATTGTTATGAATAAGCTGCTATAAACATTCTTATATATGTCTTTTGGCAGATTTATGCATGAATTGCTCTTGGGTATATAAATCTAGAAATAGGATTGCTGCATCATATCAAAACCACTTATTAAATTTGATAAACAGATATAAGCAAGTTGAGGTCACTTTTCTTTTTGTTTAGGCTATTTTTATTAGTGGTTGTATGGACTTTAGTCAGAAATATCACTTCTTTGTGATATCAGTTATAGCATAAATTTAACTGAAGCTGCAATAAATTATAAAAAGATGCTCACTTAAAAATTTATAGGTCAACATTTATTGAGCACGGGCTGCGAACCAGGCATCGCAGGTTCGATTCCCAGTCAGGGCACATACCTAGGTTGCAGGCCATGTCCCCCAGCAACCACACATTGATGTTTCTCTCTCTCTCTCTTTCTCCCTCCCTTCCCTCTCTAAAAATATAAATAAATAAAATCTTAAAAAAAAATTTATAGGTCAACATTTTACATTAGACCTAGAATATGGCAAGGTTGGGATTCTACAAAATAAAATAGAAGATATACCTGGAGACCTTTTGGTGGGATGTCACAGTTCAAAATAAAGCAGATTTCTTCTGAAGATTTCATGGAAGGAAGATTTTATGTTAAAAAATACACAGTAATGATATGGATCAGAGACAAATTCTCTTCCTTCATATGTTTTCTCCAGTGCAGTGCTGCCATTCTGGCTATTTGAGAGAAACAGAACTGATAACACTTCATCAAAATGACCTTTCTTTACCATCAGGAGTTCAACGGCAGGTGAGGGGGCAGTTAGACTGAGGTGGGGTTCAGGCTCAGGCAAGGGAAGGCTTAGGAGGTTGTTCCAAAGCCCTAATAGTTGTGTTCATTCCTGCGCTGCCTGAGGGAGGAACACCTGTGGTACTAGTGCTAAGACTGGGCTCCTCTGACTGGTCACCAGATCCTGCTATTGACTTTTCCAGAAGGCCCAACGGTGTGCCCAGGCACTGACCACCTCCCCAGTTCTCAGGTCACTGGGCAGGGTCTGGGGCCTCCAGAGCGTCCTGGCCTGTCCCTTCTGGCTGCGCATGGCCACATCTCTTTACTTTGTTCTCCAGGGTGAGGTTCAAACATGACCCTATTCTCTGCACACCGTGACAGCGGAGAGGATGGGGAGCACTCTAATGGGCCGTATTCCCTCCATTAAGTTGTACAATCCACCCCAACACTGTCCTGAAAGAGCTCAGGTTTTACTGACTCCCCTTTCACAACCTCAGTGCATAAAGCCTTCCTTTCTATTATATGTTCTTCTCTACAGTGCCCCATATCAAGCCATTTTTGTAAATAGGCATGGTAGAGATAATACTCACGCTTACCTCCTTTAGGGACAACCACCCTAGAAGAACTGGGAGACCCGAGGTAGGCATGGGCGGACAACTGCCTTGGAGGTCATGAGAGAATTGGACATTGAGAAACCACTGGCTGAGAGATTGCGAAGACCATTGTGCATGTAGCAATCCTGTTCTCTAGGCTGATGATTTTGCCTCAAGCTGTGAAACAAAGGGTGCTGACAGGAGAAGATGTGGAGCTGAGGGCTCTTGATGTTGGTCAGGAGTGAGTGATGAACAAGAAGACCCGAGCCCACAGGACCAGCTGATGCCTGCCTCCCCTTTCTTGGGACAGACTGTTAGGACCACTGTGGGCATCTCTGCTTAGTGGGGATCCATTTGGGGGGCAACCCACAGGCCCTCTCTGCCCCAGTGCCATTGGCAATAGTCACTGATGTGTTCTCTTCTCTATTATAAATGATTAATTTAATTTGCTTCTGATTATTACATTCCAATCATTTTGGGGGGAAAAAAAAGAGAGAGACAACTACCAATAGAGATAAGCACAGAGATAAACTCCTGGAGTTGAGTTCCACCAGGAGCAAAGCAGATCAGCATTTTAACCTTATTTGCCTAACCTTGGTACAGAGCAAGGTATAAGTTCTTTCAGCTTCCATCAAAGGTCTAGACCAGCTGAGGCATGCTCTGTTACTGCCATTGCAGACACCGGCCCTTTGGGGGAACTGTAGCTGTTGTGTAACCACCAGCAGCCCTGGTCTGGGTCACTGACAAGCTGCAGGAAAATTCCTTTCATTAAAACCACTCTCTGGTGTCCTGGCCTGGTCTCATGTGCTCTAAGAGATGGGGTTCAATCTGTCTTCTCCTCTCTACCCCTCCCCACCCTCAATGGGAGTAGGTAAGGAATTTTGGACAATATGGAACTTTCAGGGCTCAGCACAGTGTGAATGAAAAGAGCATAGGTTTTGAAATCAGACTGACCCTTACTAGCAGTATAAATCATTATTTAAATTTTCTGGACGTGTGACCTCATCTACCAAATGGAAGTTACAATAGGATCCATTTTCTAGTTCTTTCTGCGGCTTCTAAGAGCAACTGTCTACAGCACTTACCACAGAACCTGACACATAGTAGGCTTTCAATAATGTCGCATTCTTATTTCACAGTTTCTCTGTACCCTCAGCAGAACCTAGAGAGTGAGAGAAGAGAGAGAATAAGGTGGGCTATTAGGACTCTACCCAATCATCTCAACACTGAGGGCAGCTCAGAGTGGACCCAGAACCCACATCCTGAGTCGTCAGTGAGAGGAGCATCTTCCTGCAGAAGTTCTAGATTGGCCCAATGAGAGCCTAAATCCAGTGGGGTTAGAATAGAGCTAAGCCAGCTGAGGGAGCACAGGGACCAGCGTCAGTCAGTGGCCTGTCAAGATCACTGAACGTTCCCATCAAGGAGAGTGACTAGAGGACCTGGGCAGCATTAAGTGCCCTCCTATCTAAAGGAGCAATTTACCTTCTGATAGAATCGACATTTCCACTTGAACATCCTTACAGCTCCTTGAAAATGATCACTCAAGGAGCACCCCTGTTTGGATAATATTACAGCTTTTTATTCCTTTAGGTTGTATATTAAAGCCAGAAATTATAAACCAGTAAACATCCAAGTGGTGACAGGTCACACCAGCAAATCAATAAGAAAGTATACGGAAGGACCCAAGGTTCTTTGGTGATCAGCATAAATCTCCTCATTATCTCCTTAGGAAGTCACCCCATTGGACAACAGTCCCAGGATAGTGGCTGCCTATTGCACACAGAGAGAGCTGGGGAAGGTGGGTAGCAAGGGAATCGGTTAGCAGGATGGGTAATGAGGAATTAGGAGATTCTTGAAGAATCCTTCAACCCCTTGAAACTCAGGACATGTGGGGGAACCCCAGAGGCAGCTTGCTGTGATCATGACTTTAGTGCCTGGTCTCGCCATCCCTTGTCTGGGAGCCTCTTGGTCCTCCTCAGGGCCTCCCTGCTTAGCCTCCCTCTCCTGTGTTTTGGGTCTTGGTCTGGCTGCAGCAGTGGTTAGAGTGCTGAACCAAGAATGTGTTTGCTTTTCAAATAATTCTTAGGACATAGCTTGAGCCTATATTTAAACCCTTTGAAATACTTAGGATAACACGAAAAGAAATCCACGGTGAGGCCTTCTAAAGTTAACGTGGTCGAAAACAGCATACATGCCAAACTCTCATTTCAAACCATGGTAGATAAGCCAAACGGAAAAACTACTTTCAAATGTTTTGCATTAAAACTCATAAAATTGACATGTAAAAGCTGTCCTAGAAATCTTGATAATGAGTTGAGGCCATTCCAGTACAGAAGGAAAGAAAAATATTACCCTTTCAGGTGGAAAGATGGAATTGCACAGTGTCTTGGTCTGCGCGTCTGTACAGGAAGCTCTGCCTTAGGGAAGCTTCAGAAAAGTCACTCCCTGAACTTCAGGCTGAAGCCATCAGCACAAAGTAGAAGGAGCCTGCTCTGAGGGAAGACGTGTGGCCCAAGAGGCCGGCATTCTGCCTGGCTCTCCATCATAGAGGCTGGGCTGCAAATCTCCAGGATGGGGTTGCAGATACAGGAGGAGGGTGGCTGTCTGAGGCAGGGAGTTCAAAATCCTTCAAGAGTCAGCTCAGATGTCATGTCCGCTGAGTGGCCTTGGTTGACCCCTCAAACTGAGTGCACCTCCTTTGGGTTCCCGCAGTACTGTTTATCCCTACGGAAATGTCACACCATGTGCTTCCTTTTTAGAATAAAGTGGTTTTTAAAAAGAGTAAAAATCTAAGATGAACACACATGAACAAACTCATACACACATACGCAACTAAGGGCCATACGATTTAAACAGCCGGGCTGGCTGGTGCAGGTGGGGGAAGAGACCTTGGAGCGAGAGAGATGTGCCAGCCTAGCAGGGCAACCATCTGGCCTGGACCCACTTCCTCTTGTGACAAGGTCACTGGCCTGGCTGGGGACCTGTGCTCCGTGAATGTATGTTTCTTGAGGGTTTTCACATTTTCAAAAAATACTTTTGAGGGCTTATATAACCCCAGACTGCCAACGAACACTGCAGGGAGGGTTCTGAGATTGAAAAGCAGTGAAAAATAATGACTGAAGTCAGCACAAATTTTGCACTGAAAAAGGCAAAATGATTATGACATTGACCTTGCAGTTCACCTTGCCAAAGGACAGCACCAAGATGAAAGCGGAGTTGGAGGAGCACGGAGTCCTCTGCGCCAACATTCCCGGAGCGGAGATGGTGGAGAGCAGCCCAGAGCAGCGGCTGAGGGATGATCTGAGATGGGATCAGACACGGCTAGTGAGTTCAGACACTTATTTTATCAGTAAACCCTTTCCATACTTCTGTTTTCCATAAGGGATTTATCTACCAGTTGTGACGATGGGATGACCAAGTGAACAAGTGACATTTTCAGCCTGCTCAAATGTATCTCAGCCCGTTGTTAATTTTTTACAAAAGTAGAAATTTCTATTTAGATCTCTATAGACTGCCTGACACCTCTGTGGTTGGCAAAGCATCCCGTTGTAGGTCAGAACCCAGGAATATTGGGATCGCTTGTGAGAGTATGCATCGCCCCACTGGGCGGCAAGCTCCTCTGGGGCCACTGCTTTTGCCAGGACCGTTGCACAGTGCCTGGCACACAGTAGGCCTTGGAACAAACCTGGTGAGTGAAAGAGAAACTGCAGTACTCTCCAAGGAAGTGCATTCTCCCACAGACCGGCACCAATTGCGATTATAGTTGGCAGTGTTTTACAGCTAACCTGGCTTGATGCTATTTTCTGTGAAGGTCTTCCTTACTGAAATGAGGCAGCCCTGTGCCCATTTAAAAAAAATGACACTCCCCAGCCTCTCTTTCCACTGGGGAGGCTTGAAATTCAGGTCTGACCAATGAGACATAAGGAGAAGTCTGCTGGAGATTTCTGGACAAGTTTTGCTTTCCAAATACAGGTATTGTCTCTTGCTCCTGGTGCTTCCGGCTCTATCTGCCAGGAATAGAGATACGATAACAGGATTGCAGCACCAGTTGTCCAAGATCTGAGTCTTACCTCCCTAACCTTTACCTCCCTTAGCACCAATGTTAGCACTGCCAATAAGGAAAGTTAAACCTCCTGGTGCGCTGAAGTCATTGTTTAATCAAGTTTTCTGTTACTTGGGGTTGAACACAAACCTTAACTGACCCAGGAGAGAGTGACGGTGAAGGAAGTCCCAGGCATGGAGGGGCCAATCAAAAGACAGAGAGAGATTAGACAGAGAAGACCTGGGTTGCAAGAGGTAGGGAGAAAGCTGGCGGGGTGCTTTTGAAGGAAGATGGGCATTTTATGTATGTCCAGAGCTCATTTGCATAAGTCCCTGGGTAGATGGTGTCTCCGGGAGAAGGATGTCACAAGTAGTTTAATTGACTGGGCAGTTCTATTCCTCGGAGTGAATGAACACTCTGTTCCTGGGCTTATCAGGCTATCACTAATGAATTTAATTTGCCTGAATCGTCATCCAGGCTTGATCACTGCTAGGGACACCTAGCACTGCCAGTTTTCTAATATAGTCTAATTTTAAACATATTACTATCACTCTGAATGTAACAATACGCTCTTAGTTTTTCTCCCACAGTGTCCTGGCTGGCCTCCATCAGTCTTCCGGGAACTGAGGCCCAGTTGGGCAGTGGAAAACCCGAGGCTTAGAGCCACACCCACTTGCCTAACCCAGCCCCATAGCTAAGCAGCTCAAGACCTCCACCAAGGCACTTAAACATTCAGCTTAAGATCCTCATCTGTCAAAAGACCTCAGGAACCCTGACTTCACTGGCTGGTCAGCAAAGAACCAGTGTGTGTCATGCATTCCCCGTTTGTACCAACGCACCTTTCTCCCCTCGCTGCTCATGCTAAATTTACTTCCAGACTTTCCTGCTCTTTTCAGTCTGACTTCAAATCAGGAATTACTGCTTTGAAACCCTTCCATACAGTCACCGGTTGTGCCAGAACCTGAGACTGACTTCTCACACATCAGTGACTGAGTTTGGCACCCTTTCTCTGTGCTCCCTGGGTTCCCCCCCATTGCTAGCCATCTAGCCCAGATCTAATGATTGTTGTCAGTCAGCACCCCGTGTTCTGAGAGGTTCTTGAACTTAGGAGCCTCTTGTATTTGTCACCTATCCCCAGGCCCTAAACAGCTCTTGGCCCACAGTAAATACCCAAATATTTGTGGAATAAATGAGTGAATGTATGAATGAACTCCTTGAGTGATATATCCATCCAGGTAGCACAGAGAGGGGCTAGAAGGAGCTGTGTGCAGGCAAATGCTTCCATAACAGTTTTTGGAATGAAAGCACTCTGGTCCTCATGTCCCAATTTTGGGAGCTCTCTCTAACTGATATCAATTTCTTATCACTTCCTCCTCTCTGTGTTTTGCGGTCGGGACAGCCCAGTAGCTCCCTAGAGTTCCACCCTGTGACTGTAATAGTTCTAATCTCCCACAACCCTTCTCCCAGGCCTCCTCAAGGCAGGGAAACTGGGATGCTTATCATCAAAATAGCACAGGCTTGTTGTCTTAAAGAAAAAGTTGTCTTGGCTCTTGAAGTTGAGCACAGCAAGTTGTATATTTAAGACATTATAATGGAAGCTTGCAATTGCACTTTTTAATAATGATGACGGCCACCACAATGGGCATTGACAAGCACTACTATTCTAAGCACTTTCCATCATCAACTTGTCTCAACGATCTTATGAGGTAAGACAATAATCTCCATTTTACAGATGAGGAAACTGAGAGACAAAGAGGTGATGAAACTTGCCCATAGTTACTGTTAACTGGTGAAGCTCGGATTCAATTCAAGGTACTCTGATCCAGACGGAATCTTTAACCACTGAGCATGCTAAAGTTTATTAGTATTTTGGTCAAAGAATTTGGTGACATTGAACCAATCCAAGGAAGTCTCAGTTGTGACTTACTGAATGAAACTCCTAAAAGGATCATTTCACACACATGCCACTCCCCCGTCTCCTAACTGGATCTCCAAGGTAGTACCAAAGCAAAGTTCCACACGGAACTAGTCTTTTTATAGCCTAGTCAATATTTTTCTATTTTGTTTAGAAGAACATGTAATCTGGTTCCCACCCTCCCTTCTTTGCACATTTCTTGCAATGCATCTCGCTTGCAGACAGAACAAACCGCACCAGTCACGAACACGGTGCTGTGTGCACAGTTGGGCCAGAAATGAAAACAACTACTCCGTAGTAACAATCCGTCATTCTGTCCATCTGCTGCCCTAGAGGGATCTTAAAATAGTTTCAATTCACCTTTAAAATCTGCTCCTCTATGAAGGGCTTGTAACACTTGGCGGCCCTGGAAGCCTGCCTAAGAAACAGGACTACTATTCTGACTACTGGTGTCCAGCTGTAAGCCTCCTTGGAGGGAAACAAGCCAACCATTCACGGGGCTGTTGTGAAATTTTCCTGCCCCACCAGCCCTCGGAGCCAAGGAGGACAATACCTGCAGGAATGGCTTTCTGGATTCTGTTCGTCCTAATGGGAGGCTTGATTCTTTTTTAAATTATTATTTTAATGGGTTCTTTTTTTCCTGCTTAATCTTCTTCTGCTCCCACTCCCCAACACTATAACCTTCTCCTTTTAGTTTTTTCTTTCTTCATCTCTAAATTGGGGGATTGGGCATGAGTTGGAGTTTATAATCTAGAAATTGGAAGTCAGTTAGTAGGGTGGCCATTTATGATGGGTCACCCAAGCCAGGGCACTCTTGAGAAGAAGAGAATTGCTATTCACAGTTGGGGTAGAAGTAGGAGGAGGAGACTGGGACCTTCTCCGGCAGGCCCAGGCACGTGGTCACCCCTAGTTTAGCTCTGGTTCCACTGCACAGCAGCAAAATGGCATTCAAATACTTCCATGCAGCAGCTGGAGATAACGGCATCACCCTTTCTTGGCTTTTGGCTCTAGTGCCTCATTGCATTCTAGGTCTTGAACAGAGCATGGTCAATGGGGGTTAAAACGGAGCAGAAGTTTCTCTTTTTTGCTTACAGCATCTTTATATAGAATTTACCTGTACATTAATTTTTACAAATCAATGGAATGCCCTTACTGCTATGTAAAGGAAAAACATTAAAATAATTTCAAAGAAGAGCACACATTTAAGTGTGAAAATGCTGAGGCACAACTGTATTAGAAGACAGGGTGAAGGGAACTTGCAGGTCCACGCCGGTTTGCCGTGAATGCGGCAGCTCTCATGTGCAGCCTGCTGCAGCTGTGCCGGGCTGGTGACTCAGGTTCCAGCAGAGCTCTAGACACTGGTATTGTGCATTTTCAAAAGGTGAACAGCTCTTGGTAGGTCTCCAAACCAAACAATGTACAATCTTACATGGGCTTGAATGGTAGCAGCATTCTTGGAAAATTCGATGTACATTAAAACCATGCAAAAAAAATTACTTTGTGATGATATGTAGTGCAGAGCTAGGGTTTAAGATCACAGGATTATAAACATATTTTCACCTACACCTGAAGGCACATTTGGAGGTCATGTGGGACTTTGGACAACTCTTTGCTATGTAGAATTTGTCTGCATATCGCAAAACATCTGGTGTCTCAACCAATGAACATTCGTGGTGAGCCCTAATTATGGTGACAATAAAAAGTGTCCTCACAGATATTCAAATCACCCCTATAGCAATTCTGCAACCCTGTGGTCTCACCACAGAGGACAGACTGGCCTGGGGCAGGTGCCCTAGGTTGTTCACTCTGCACTGGTGCCAGGGGCACCCTTCCTTCCACACTCTGCAAGCTGTAGGGATGCTCCCATTTCTTTGGGGGCCAGGTGTGAATGGGTGGAGAAAAAGCACAGAAAGTAATGGTGGGTTGCGTAAAGTAAGTGCTCTTGCTAAATCTCGACGGTCAATGGTTCACCCTTTCTCTGCACACGTGCATTTTTCCCTCTGACTATGTATGCAAGATACTGTGGTACTTCGGGCAGATATTGGGCTAGCCGACATTTCCTTCCTACTCTCAGGGAGGTAGGAGTCTAAAACAGTCTTGTTTAGAGAAAAGTATCCAGTGAAGATGGGGCAGAGGTCCTCAGCCTAGGGTCCCAGGAATGTATTTCAATGGAGCCTGTAATCTCTTGAAATTGTAGACAAGTCTGCATATGTGTGCATGTGTGTGCCTGGTGTGTCTGTGTGTGTATTGAGATTTTTTTTCTAGCTAGGGAGTATACAGAATTAGTTACTCACATTCTCAAAGGACTCCAAGATGTGATGAAGGTTACAAATTATCCACAGGGCAGGCCTGATAAGTAGATGGTACCCTCTTTAACTGGTCTTCACAAGCTGCCTCTGCTCTAAATCTCTCTCTTACTCAGTGAGTTCTCTCACTGAAATTCTACCAGTAGAGATTCATTGCTAATGAATGGTTGGTTAGCATGGGTCTCTCTGGGTATCGTCTTTCCAGCAACATTCAGACGATGTTTACGGAGCTTCTGCTGAATGCCAGGCACTGGACTGAGGACCAGGGACTTGGCAGTGAATAGAACAGTGCTCTCAGTCCTGTAGGGGTTATGGAGGGGAGAGGGTTGCTAGGATGGGGGAAATGCAGGATCTCACAGGAACACTGTGGGGCCACCTAACATATTCCAGGGCAGCAGGGTCGTCCAAATCATCCTGGACCAGCAGCCCCCGCAGAGCTGACGTGGATGTGTGCATCAGCTGACTGTCCCGTATCAACAGAAATGTCCTGGTCAGTGAGGACACCGCCTTGGGCCAGGGATTTGACAAGGCCAGGTGGTGGGGCAGCCTCTCCCAGCATTGGGCCTCAGCTGCCTCATAGTTTCTCTTGGGTGAGCCTCTGGGTGAACAGGCCAGGCCTTGTAGGATGGCCCTGATAACGTGACCTGAGTTTGGGCGCATATTTAAAATTCCAACTTCTATGGGCTTTCGCTATTTGTTGCAAGAGTGTTTGGAAATTAGACTGTGGACTAGCTGGGATTGGAGAATGAGGGGAGGGTGGTTTATAACCCGGAAACTATGTGCTGACTATAACCATGTTGAAAAGCAGTGTGGTTTCTCCGGGATTCATTCTGGAGCTAGTACATTTCAGTTTCCCCCTGGAACAAGGCCTTTGCTGCAAAAGAAAACATATCTTGGCCATGAAAATGCAAAATCACTCTCCCTCCACAGCTCCAAACATTTCTCTATGCGGAGGGTTAACTTGTCCCAAGGCCATCTCGTCTTTGGAAGCCCCGAAGTAGCAAAACAGATTTTTTTATGCCTTCCCCTCCTTTAGTAAAAAGGAACAGGAGTAATTGCCAATTCAGTAGGCTCCTTGCTCTTTTGTGCATTTTAAAGGCATTTGCTGTTTGGGATTTGGAAGAAAATCATGAGAAATGAGAATCTCTAGTTGCCTTGGCTGGAAGCAGGCTCATTGTTTGCAGAGAGAGCTGGTTTCCATG
This sequence comes from Tonatia bakeri, assembly GCA_004024845.1. NCBI lineage: Eukaryota > Metazoa > Chordata > Mammalia > Chiroptera > Phyllostomidae > Tonatia > Tonatia bakeri. The sequence goes on from PVIA01004382.1 coordinate 134,946, forward strand.
GTTTTGGACTATGGACAGCTGTAGTTTTTGTCAAGAGTAGTTTCTACTTGCAGTTGGATCTAATAAATAGCCAAGGTAGTCAGTCTTCCAACTGAGAAAGGTCTTCAAGTTACTTGAAAACATCCTAGTACGTTAGCATTCACAACCAACTGTCCATGTTTTTTAGTTGTTAAAAATCATGCCTTTCTCTCTGGATAGGCCTTGTTAGGCCTGAATTTCTGCTTTATAAAGGGCAGCCAATCGTGTTTCAGGATCAGGGTCCTAGTCTTAAAAGTAAACACATTCCTTTCCTCTAAACTACAGGAGACTTGGGGGATGGTCTGGGAGAGGAGAGAGGGTCAAAAAGCTGCTGTATCTGAGGTCTGAGCCACAGCCATGGGAGTGGCCCATGAAGGTCATTGTGGCTGTAGGGCACCAACATGGCTTCTCCAGCCCCAGGTGCTGAAGGCAGTGCCCTAGCAGGGTCTGTCCTCACAGGGACCACCTGGCACGTTGCCAACCAACCATGTAAAAACTGCTTATTTTTCCTTCTGTCACTAAAACAGATAAAGGAAACACTTTTGCTTCTTCCTCTCATGACATGTAAAGAACAAATGTGCTAAAAAGAAAAAAAAATGTTTTTGGTCTTTTTGGGACATTGGCTTGGAATGAAAGAGGATCAGGTAATGGATTTAGCAATTTCCATGGTTAGTAGCAGTAGCAAAACAGTAGTTTATAGTGTTCCCTATATCTTGAACAGCAGGCTTAGCTTAGTGGATTGGACCCAAAACCTAGGTCCCACTGCCATGGAAAGAATACACGATGTTCTGCCCTGGCTGGTGTGGCTCAGTAGATTGAGCGCTGGCCTGCTAACCAAAGGGTCACTGATTAGATTCCCAGTCTACGGCACATGCCTGGGTTGCGGGCCAGACCCCCAGTAGGGTGCATGCAAGAAGCAACCACATATTGATGTTTCTCTCCATCTCTTTTTCCCTCCCTTCCCCTCTCTCTAAAAATAAAAACATAAATAAATTAATTTAAAAAGAGAACACATGATGTTCTTACAGCCCTTTGGCAAAAACTTACACACTGCACAGGGATGAACTATGTGACTACCATTAAAGCTGCTAATATTGTCATGTATTTTTTTATAGGATGTAATGACCTTTTCTCTGTTTCCTGAACAAATGGCAGTTTTTCTGGGTCATTTTTATTTTGTTGTCTTCCTTGTCATTGGATCTTTATATTGTTATTTGATTTTTCTTCTGTTTAGATCTCACCTACCTAACTGGGTTGTTACTTGTTTGGAACAGAGACCATTGAATCATTGAGTTTTCCTGTGTATTCTCTTTCCCTACTAAGAATGGATTTCTGGGTTTCACACAGGAAAACAACTGGGCCTATGTTTCCAATGACATTTTGGTCGAACACAACCAGAGATAACCTTTTCCACATTCCAACCTCTTCTTTAACCATCACGGTTGCTGAGGGTTAGGGATTTTTTGAGGATGACTTAAAAATAAATTTACTGCCAAGTGTATAAAATGCAGAATGGAATCCTTTGGATACATTAGCTAAAGTTAGATTAATGGTGACTTACAGGAGAGCTTGGGAAGTTAAAGAAAAAAGTATACTTTAATCTGGATGTAAGTATTGTGACATCTTATTTTTTGAAGAGCGTGTCCATCTCCTTGGCAAGAACACGATTTCTCTCCTCTGAAGTTTGAATTTTCTTACTCTCAACTGAGCAAAGACTTGGCTAAGGTGCCATTATTTTTTGTTCCTTGGTGACTAATCTGAAAATAATAATAATCATCATCATTTCCTTTCAAGTAACAAAGTACCAAACCTGTTAGGGCTGTGCAGGTATGGTCAGAAAGTTTGCCTCACACTCGGTGGAAGGAGAAATGCAGAAGTGTGTCCTCCAGGGTGAATGCCCAGAGACCTTAGGCCCAAGTCCAACCTCACTTCCCCCCAACCTTCGTAGCTGGGTTGACAAAAGGGAACCAACATCAGGAACATTCCTCTGAATTCAGTTCAGTCCTATAACCTGATACCAAGTCACTTTCTTAAGCACACTCTCAGGTCACCAATACTATTGTTTTTAAATCACTGAACGTTCTGTGGTAACTCTTTAGAATGAGTATTTTTCAACATGGCTTCCAAAAGAAAATTGTTGTTTATCGCAAATCTAAATAACTGTTACCATGACATACAATGTTTCTCCCTGTGTGGTCTACTGCTTGATATGTGTGGGAAAGGAGTGCTGATGGCAGAAGGACCCAGGATGGGGGAGGGGAGTGGAGGAGAGAAGGGAAAAGGTGAGAAGAGAAGAGAAGAGAAGCAGTAATGGATATATGTCCACATATGGGACTGCTCCTTAAAAAGCACCTTCTGAAACATGCTTTGAGATGATAATTGATTTTAGTCAACTCCCTTATTCTAATAGTGTCTTCTGTACTTAAGGATGTTAAGTTCAAAGAGATAATGATTCATGGGATTTAGACTCAGAAGACCTGAATTTGAATCCTAACTCTGCTTCTCTCTAAGTCATTTGGACTCAACTCTTGAGCCTCGATGTGCACATGTGTAAGGTGAATAACGTCTTCCCCTCAGGATTACTGTGAGGACTCAACGAGACAGCACACATTGAAAAGTGCAGTTTTTATCTTGTCTAGATTTGGAGCTCTTAAGAGTTTTGTTGCTTTTTTAAAAACTTACCAGCATCTAACACAAATAACTTCCATAGAATAGAAACTTTTTAGTGTGTGATTAACTACACAGAAACTATCTTGTTTAATACCTTGAAACGACTAAGCAAAGATGAAGTAATAGTTTGAAAATCTGTAATATGAATCATATTTCTGTAGAATATGAAAAAACTAACATTCTATTACTACACATTTATTGGATGTCCCCTAATATGTCCCCTGGGAAGGGCACTGAGGACACACACCCTGCAGGAATTCATAGGATAGTTGGGGAAACCAGACAAGAACACAAGTTATTACGAGACCAATGGAGCTGAGTGGGTGCTATTGAAATGAATAGCTAGAATGCTTCTTTTCTTAGTCATTTGGGATGAGTGGGAGTTTATTATTTGTAATCCCTGAGCTCTTCACACTGAAGAAGGGCAAAGACACCTGGGTAATTGAGATCCTCAGTTAAACAGTATATAGCTGAATACACACTGGTCAGAAAACTGGAGAATCTATTTTGAACTTTCATTTGATTGTGTTTAGTTCCCAAAATCTCAACAATTAGTGCTTCCTTGTAGCTGAAGGTGTGCCTTGGATGCTCCTTCTTTTACTTTCCATGCACCCTTTAGTCAAGTGCTGTTGGGGGTTGACACAGCCGTGGAGGGAAGGATAGGAGAAACAGTATCCTGGAGGGTCCTTAAGCCTGGGCATTGTCTCGTGTTTAATTGAGAGCTGAATAGACAGTGAGAGTGTCCCTCTCCTGAAGGTGTAGGCAGATGTGAGGATGTGCAGGGAAAGGGGACTAGCACAGTGCTACCTTAAGCAAGGAGGGAAAACTGCATAGTCCCCAGCATGCTGTAAGCCCCCTCAGCACTGGAAAGCAGTCTCTCTGCTCAGAGCACCAGCCAGTCTGGTCTCAATGCTGTATATATATACATCAGTACACAGGGCACCCACCATTATTAACTACACCTCGCCTACCTAGGAACAATAGGAAACTTTCATCATCTGATGAAACATTTCCAAGCATAGGGTCATTGACATGTGCTCCAGGATGATTTCATAAATTTCAGAACAAATTGTTTTTTCTTATGTTGACTTAAAAATCCAAATACTATAATTTCCATGGAAGAGTGATATCAAGTTAAGTCACAGTAGCCTTCCTGTACAGTATTCTCTTCCTTACATGGTGACAGTGATCGGTAATGTGTGGATTTATTGACTCTGGGGCCCCGATTTCTCCTTAACTAATGGGGATGTAGGCAACCTGGTATCTGTAGAGTTAATGTTCAACTTCCTTTTAAATTTGATAGATGCAGCTCAACAAAATACTTAGATTTTCACTTAGATTCTTGCTTGAGGATGTCTACTTATAGCTATTTAAAATTATTAAAATTATGTACATTTGCATATAGATCTATACATATATACACAAAATATACATGTACGTGTGCATGTGCACATATAATATACATATAGCTATATATGTATACATGGACATATAAGACATACGTGTGTGTGTATATGTGTGTGTGTGTATATATATATATATATGAAGTGCTTCCCATTGAGTAATTGATATGGCTGTTAGTCAAAGTAGAGAGTTATATAACATTAGGTCATTTTTCAGGCTGAAAATTAGACTTCATGAGTTCTGGGTGGTGCTAAGGTTTATTTCAGATTACTTGAATCAGGACTGCCAGTCTGCACACCAGCTCCCTGGCAGTTACATTATTGGGATGTTGACCTTTTTCCAGGAATTGCTCAAAAAGTACACAAAAAGGCAGAGTGAGCTGACCTTAAAAAATTAGATGAAAGAAATAGTCATTTTCAACTTAAGTACACTGCTGCTTAACTATTAAGAAAATCTAGATTTCCAGTGGCAAAATGCTTGGTGACCTTCGGAAGTATGTTTCTCCCTCCTCTCCCAACTAGACAGTAAAACTGTATTTGCTGAAGTTGGAATACACAAGTATTTTATTTACTTGTCACGTGGCCAGAGTAATTGCTTGGGCTTGTTCTGTGGTATAACACAGAAAGGTTTTTTTTTTTTGGCCTCTGTAGAAGCTCTGCTATTCACGTACTGTTTCACATTTTCTGTTTTACAGAAAATCACTTCTACATTCCCCCCGCCTTCCCTGTAGACATAAATCTAGGATGAAGCAGCTGACTTTTTGAACAAAGATCAACTGAAATTCTAGATGATTTGTAGTTAGTCCTGATTTCAGTTAACCTTTTCCATTGCAGAATAGTTTAGGTTATCATCTCAGTAGCTAAACATATAGTATTTATCTTTAGTTTAACAAAGATTCTAATAAAGTCACTTACTGACAATTAGGAGGGTTCCCTAGTTTACCAAACTATTGTATGATACTGTTGAAAGACAACTTTCTTTTTTTTT